>ML402802.1:0-58511 GCA_005239525.1 Nicotiana knightiana
CCCAGATTTATATTTGCAATGCCCGTTTAGTCTTTATAGAAGACATAGTTGAGCGTGATCAGTCTACTAAACCTTTCTAGCCTACGCTGCTCATCATTTGGCATAGCTGGGACCACGAAGTCCTGAACTGGAGCAACCGGCTGGGCTGGAACTACCCCCTGTGTATGATGGCCCTGAGTAACCTGCTCAGGTGTCCGGACAATTGGAGTCTGATTGCCTCCCCCAGCCTCAGAAGTAGCAGCAACTGCCTGAGCAAGGGTGGTACACACAGTCAAGATCTGAGCCAAGGTCTCCTGAAGACCCGGAATAACAATAGTCACTGCCGGTGCCTGAGCCTGTCCCGCTGGAGCATCTGCGGCGGGAACCTGATCTGGAATAGTAGGGGGATCAACTGATATTTCCTTGGTTTCCGCACGGGCTGACCCCTACCTCTACCACGGCCTTGACCGTGGCCTCGACCTATCGCCGGTCTAGCTGGTGGCTGATCGCCCTGATCGGTGGCGCAAGTACTCACCATCTGTGAGAGAATTAAACAATAGAGGTTTAGATTTCCAGAATCAACAAAATGGCACGACAAAATTCAAGAAAAATGAGATTGTTCCTAAGGGTTTTGCAGCCTCTCGAAGATAAGTACAGACGTCTCCGTACCCTTCCGCAAGACTCTACTAAACCTGCTCATGACCGTTGAGTCCTATGTAACATAGGCTCTGATACCAACTTGTCACAACCCAAATCCTAAGCCGGCCGTGATGGCGCCTATCATGGAACTAGGCTAGCCAACCATTTTAGATTAACAATATATTTCATAATTTCCCAAAATTAGCAGATTTTAAAATATGGCAGTATGAGATGAACAAATTATACACTTCCCCAAAACATGGAGTCAACTGTCATGAGCATCTAGAACTGTAAATACAAATGTACAACAAGGTGACATGCTACTATAAAGCCTGGAGTACAAAAGACAAAAACTATTAACTAAGGAAAAGAAAGGAGGTGAGCTGGGGACGCTGAGCAACTATCTCGATCCTCGAACAACTCCAAGCTCGTCCGGAAATCAACTAGTGAGATGGTCCGGTACCTAGATCTGAACACAGAGGTGTAGGGAGTAACGTGAGTACGCCAAAACTCAGTAAGTAATCAAAGTAACTAAAAACTTGAGTGTAGTGACGAGCATTTAAATCAGGTAAATCCATATAATGAATAACAGTGGAAATGAATAAATCTAGTCAGGAATCTACAATTTCGAATATTTCATAGAACTCCGATTTCCATTTAAAAATCTCGTATAAAAACATTTATCCAACATTTATTATATGCGGCTCAGAGTAAAGAAGAGTGAAAACAACATTTTCATAAAAATATAAGCCCCTCGGGCACAGTATCACTCACAATAAAGCCTCTCGGGCAAGCCTCTCAGTCACTCGTGACTCCACTATCAATATCTCATTCTCTCACTTAAACACTCGTACTAAGAAAGTACCATGAATACACACAACTGTTGCGGCAGGCAACCCGCTCCACTATATATATATATATATCTATATCATTGCGGCATGCCGCCTGATCCTTATAACATACGCTGCGGCGTGCAGCCTGATCCATATAATAGTCGACTGCGCTCACTAGGGGCGTGTAGACTACTAGAAGGTCTCCTTCAGCCCAAGCGCTATTTTTGCTGCGGCGTGCAGCCCGATCCATATATAACATATATTGCTGTGGCTGTGGCTGTAGCCCAATCCATATTTATATTTATTCTATATTGCTGCGGCATGCAGCCCGACCCATATATAACCTATATTGATGCGGTGTGCAGCCCGATCCATATGTAATATATAACATATATATTGTTGCGGCGTGTAGCCTATCCCATAACTATCCTCACATACTCGGCGCTCGGCCTAACACGTATATATTTCTTCGGCGTGCAACCCAATCCATAACTATCCTCACATACTCGGCTCTCGGCCTAACTCAGTCATCCTCACAAGCCACTTGGGTAATTCATCTCAACTCACGGGACTCAGCCAAAAATACTTTTCAGAGTTTCAAGGCAGTGTGATAATAGTGAAAATAACAAGTGGTAAACATGACTGGGTTCACAGATGTTCTATCAGGATAGTGGTAGAATAGTGTAAAAGTACCTCTGAGGGTCTAAACAGGTCGGCACAAGGCCCCAAACATGGTTCACAGTCTATAAACAGGTATAAACTTCTGAAAGACAGGATGTCATAAGGTTTCAAATCGAATACGTGGCTTAATAGTCGCTACAGGACGGACCAAGTCACAATCCCTATTGGTGCACACCCACACGCTCGTCACCTAGCATGTGTGTCACCTCATTTACCAAAACAATATCAAATACCGAGGTTTCATACCCTCATGTTTAGAGTTACAATCGTTACTTACCTCAAAACAGCCCAAAAGCTACTCCGCGATGCGCTTTCCCCTCGAATTGGCTCCCAAATGCTCCGAATCTAACCAAAATCAAATTAACATCATCAATATATGCCAACGGAACAAAACCCAATCTAAAAATATAAATTTTAACACAATTCTCGAAATTCGGCCAAATCCGAGCCCTGGGCCCACGTCTCAAAATTTTATAAAATTTACACCACTAGAATCCTCATCCTCCCACGATTCTATACATACCAAATTTACCAAAATCCGACCTCAATTGCCCACTCAAAATACCAAAAGAATTTTCCTCCCATTTTCCCCAACTTTTCTACTTAAATTCCTCAAATTCCAAGCCAAATTCGTCACAAAATAACATAGAAACGAGTTTTTAATCCGGGAAACTTACCTCCACTGAAGACCCTCGAATTCCTCCTTCAATTTGCTCTCAAACTAGCTGTACTCGCATGCAACAATGGAAGAAGGCCCAAAATTTTGCAGAGGCACTTATTTATACTTTCTGTCTAGTTAATCCGCACTTGCGGACCATTTTTCGCACTTGTGGTCCCAGGTGCACACCTGCAAAATTCCACTAACAGTCCAATACTCGCACCTGCGGTGCCTCACCCGCTCCTGCGGCTTCGCAAGTGCGGCCCATGCCTCGGACCTATGGACTCCTCCAGCCTGGCCTCTTCTCGCACATATGCAATGATCTCTGCACCTGCGGTCATCGCACCTGCGGCTCCCCTTCCGCAGGTGCGGCCACACTAGTGAAATGACACCAACAGCAATTTTGCTGCAAAATCCTAAGTCCAACCCTCTGTTAACCATTCGAAATCAATCCCGAGCCCCTCGGGGCGCCAACCAAACATACCAGCACATCCCATAACATCATTCAAACTTATTCGAGCCTTCGAAACACCAAAAACAACACGAAAACCCCAAAATTACATCAAATTCAAGCCTATGAACTTTGAAACTTCTAAATTTCGCCAATGATTCCGAAACCAACCAAAACACATCCGATTTACCTGAAAATTTGAACACATATCCAAAATGACATTACGAACCTGTTCTAACTGTCGGAATTACATTCCGACCCCTATAGCCTATTTTTCCCTGCATACCGAAAATCGCCAAAAAACTAACTTTCGTCAATTCAAGCCTAATTCTACACTGGACATCAAAACTTCATTTCGAACACACTCTGAAGTCCTAAATCACCTTACGAAGCTATCCGAGCCATAAAATCCGCATTCTAAGGTCGTTTACCAATAAGTCAACTCCTTGTTGACTTTTTTTACTATTAAGCAAATTTAAGGAACTAAGTGTCTCAGTTCTCACCACGACCACTCCGAGCCCGAACCAGCCGATCCAACACAACATAAATAGGCCAAGCAACATATGATAAAGCAGAAATGCGGGAAACAGGTTTAATCTCACGGAACGACCGGCTGGGTCATTACACCATCGCGTTCACGACCATGTGGTTTCGTTCGCATAGAGAAAATGGATTCCCCCTCCCCCAGGTCCAATTAACTCTTCACGTTCACGATGACCTGGCCGCGTTCGCGAATGGTTTCCCTCCAGTGCTTCGCGTTCGTGTTCAAGGCCACGCGTTCGCATAAAACAAAATGACCCCAATGCAATTCTACTCTATGCGCTCTCGAGTGAGGCTACATAAAAGCGAAGAATAAATTGACAGTGCACCAATAGCAGAAAAACAACAAGAAATTCTAAGTTTAAAACATCCCGTAGCCTACCCGAAACTCACCCGAGCCCTCGGGCTTCTAACCAAACATGCACGCAAGTCTAAAAATATCATACGGACTTGCTCGTGCAATTCAATCATGAAAATAACATCTAAAACTACGAATTTAACCTCAAAACTCATGATTTTTCTCAAGAACATTTCAGTTTCACTATTTCTCAATCGGACGTCCGACTCACGTCAAATCAACTCCGATTCTTACAAAATTTCAAAGATGGGATGTAAACATCATAACAAACCTGTATCGAGCTACAGAACTAAAATATGGGCCCGATACCAACGGTTTCAAACATTAATTCATTTCTTTATTTCATTAAGAATCCAGCAAAACAATTTCTTTCAAAAATTAATTTTTAAGGCTAGGGACCTCGGAATTCAATTCTGGGCATACGCCCAACTCCCAAATTTTATTGTGGACCTCGCGGGATCGTTGGAACAAAGATCCGGATCCGTTTACTCAAAATGTTGACCCAAGTCAACTAAAACCAAATTTTAACTATAAAAATAATTACTTCTTATATTTTCACATAAAAGCTTTCTGGTTTCACGCCAGGAATACGCACGTAAATCGAGGTAATTATAATTAGTCTTTTAAGGATAATGAGCCTGGAATGGAATCTTTTATAAGATGACCCTTTGGGTCATCACAATCTCTAGCTCTAAAATTAACGTTCGTCCTCGAACGGATATAGAAAATTACCTAAACTGGCAAACAAGTGGGGATATATACTCTGCATGTCCGATTCGGACTCCCAAGTAGCTTCCTCAACAGTCTAACCCCTCCACTGCACTCGAACTAAAGGGTAACTCTTTGATCTGAACTGACGAACTTTCTGGTCTAAAATGGCTACCGGCTCCTCCTCATAAGTCAAATCTTTGTCCAATTGAACAGAGCTGAAATCTAACATGTGGGATGGTTCACAATGATATTTCCGGAGCATAGATACATGAAATACCGGGTGAACGGATGATAACCCTGGAGGCAACGCAAGTCTATAAGAAACCTTCTCAAATGGCCCGATATACCTAGGGCTTAACTTTCCCTTCTTCCCAAATCTCATGAAACCCTTCATGGGCGATACCCGAAGTAATACTCTCTCTCCAACCATGAATGCCACATCCCGAACCTTACGATCGACGTAACTATTTTGCCTAGACTGAGCTGCACGAAGTCGATCCTGTATAATCTTGACCTTATCTAAGGCCTCTTGAACTAAGTCTGTACCCAATAATCGAGCCTCTCCCGGTTCAAACCATCCAACTGGCGATCTTCTCGGTCTACCATATAATGCCTCATAAGGAGCCATCTGAATGCTCGACTGATAACTATTATTGTAGGCAAACTCCACTAACGGCAAGAACTGATCCCAAGAACCTCCAAAGTCAATAACACAAGAGCGGAGCATATCCTCTAAAATTTGAATAGTACGCTCGGATTGCCCGTCCGTCTGAGGATGAAATGTGGTGCTCAACTCAACTCGGGTACCCAACTCTCACTGAAAGCAGTGGAGCATGTGGTTTAATTCAATGCAAAGCGAAGAACCTTACCAGGGCTTGACATGCCGCGAATCCTCTTTAGAATAGGTCCGAGTCAAATAGCAATGATTCGAAGCACTTCTTTTTACACTATTTCGGAAACCCAAGGACTCAAACCCTTCAAAAGTACGCGGTAAACTGCATACCTCGATCAGAAATGATAGACACGGGCACACCGTGAAGGTGAACAATCTCTCGAATATATATATCTCTGCCAACCGTTCCGAAGTGTAAGTACTTTCCACTGGAATGAAATGTGCTGATTTAGTCAACCTATCCACAATAACCCAAACGACGTCGAACTTCCTCTGAGTCTGTGGGAGTTCAACAACGAAGTCCATAGTGATACGCTCCCACTTCCACTCAGGAATCTCTATCTGCTGAAATAAACCACCAGGTTTTTTATGCTCATATTTCACCTGTTGGCAATTCAAACAACGAGCCACATAAGCAACAATATCCTTTTTCATCCTTCGCCACCAGTAGTGCTGTCGCAAGTACTGGTACATCTTGGCAGCACCCGAGTGAATAGAATACTTAGAACTGTGAGCTTCTTCAAGAATCAACTCACGAAGGCCATTAACATTAGGCACACATATCCGACCCTGCATCCTCAAAACACCATCATCTCCAACTGTAACCTTATTGGCACCATCATGTCGAGTTGTGTCCCTAAGGACCATCAAGTGCGGGTCATCATCCTGCCGATCTCTGATACGCTCAAATAAGGAAGACAGAGCAACTGTACAAGCTAGGACATAGCTGGGAAAAATATCCAACCTCACAAACTGATTAGCCAATGTCTGAATATCTGAAGCTAACAGCCTCTCACCAACTGGAATACATGCAAGGCTGCCTATACTTACTGCTTTCCTACTCAATGCATTGGCCACCACATTGGCCTTCCTTGGATGATACAATATAGTGACATCATAATTTTTAAATAAATCTAACCATCTCCTCTGTCTCAAATTAAGATCCTTTTGCTTGAACAAGTACTGGAGGCTACGATGATCCGTGTAAACCTCACATGGCACACCATAAAGATAGTGCTTTCATATTTCCAATGCATAAACAATGGCTACCAACTCTAAGTCATGTACAAGATAATTCTTCTCATGAATCTTTAACTGCTGAGACGCGTATGCTATCACCCTACCCTCCTGCATTAATATCGCTCCCAACCCAACACGGGAAGCATCACAATACACCGTGAAAGATCCTGAACCTGATGGTAACACCAACACCGGTGCTAAAGTGAAGGCGGTCTTGAGATTTTGAAAGCTAGCCTCACACTCGTCCGACCATTTAAATGGGGCACCCTTCCGAGTCAATCTCGTCATCGGGGCTTCTATAGACGAGAACCCCTCCACAAAATGATGGTAGTATCCCGCCAAACCCAAGAAGCTCCTGATTTCCGTGGCTGAAGTGGATCTAGGCCAGTTCTTGACTTCCTTTATCTTCTTAGAATCTACATGAATACCCTCTGCTGATACGACCCAAGAAAGCTACTGAGTCTAACTAGAACTCACACTTTGAAATTTTTGCATACAACTAATTATCCCTCAAAGTCCGGAGTGCTATACGGAGGTTTTGTTTATGCTCCTCCCGACTGCGGGAGTATATAAGAATATCATCAATGAACAAAATTATGAAGGAATCCAGATAAGGCTTGAAAAATCGATTCATCAAATCCATAAAGGCTGCTGGGGCATTAGTCAAGCCAAAAGACATCACCAAAAATTCATAGTGCCCATACATTGTCCGAAAGTTGTTTTAGGAACATCGGACGCCCTAATCTTCAACTGATGGTAGCCCGATCTCAGATCAATTTTTGAAAACACACTGGCACCCTGAGCTGATCAAATAAATCATCAATTCTCGGCAATGGATACTTATTCTTGATAGTAATTTAATTCAACTGCCGGTAATATTACACATTCTCATCGATCCATCCTTGTTCTTTACAAACAAAATCGGTGCACCCCAGGGCGAGACACTAGGCCTGACGAAACCTTTATTAAGCAGGTCTTGCAACTGTTCTTTCAATTCTTTCAATTCTGGTGGGGCCATCTGATATGGATGAATAGAAATGGGCTGAGTTCCCGGAGCAACATCAATACAAAAATCGATATCCCTGTCGGGTGGCATCCCCGACAGGTCTGCAGGAAACACTTCGGGAAATTCCCGTACAATTGGCACTGACTCTATTGAAGAAATATCGGCATCAGAATCACGAATATGAGACAATAAGCCAAACATCCCTTCTCAACCATGTGACGGGCCTTGTCATAAGAAATCACTCTGTTATGAGAATGGCCAAGAGTCCTTTTCCATTCTAACCGAGGCAATCCCGACAAAGCTAAAGTAACTGCCTTGGCGTGACAGTCCAAAATGGCATAATAAGGTGACAACCAATCCATGCCCAATATGACATTGAAATCGACCATGTCAAGAAGAAAAAGGTCTACACTAGTTTCAAGACCCTCAATAACGACCACACACAAATGATACACACGATCTACAACAATAGCATCCCCACTAGAGTAAACATATAAACAGAGACACTCAAAGAATCATGGGGCACAACCAAATACGAGGCAAAATAGGATGATACATAAGAATAAGTAAACCACAGATCAAACAAAACTGAAGCATCTTTATTACAAACTGAAATGGTACCTATGATAACTGCATCGGACGACTCTGCCTCAGGCCTGGCTGGAAATGCATATAATCGGAGCTAGGCCCCATCACCCTGAACTACGTCTCTGGGAGGATCTCTGATAGGTGGACCTCCACCTCTAGCGGGCTGGCCTCCACCTCTAACATTCTGACCCCTACCTCTGACTACCTGACCCCTACCCATGGCTGGCTAGGCAGGTGGTGCTGCAGCTGGTGCCGGAACTAAAGCACGAGAATTCTAGTACTGAGGCTGATTACCCAAAAATTAGACAAGATCTCCGGATGTGCCCATACTCACCACACTCATAACACCCATCCTGATACTGAGGCTGAACCTGACGAACCAGCTGACCACGATAATAACTCTAAAGAGGAGGTGCTCTGATAGGGGCTGACTAATCGTAATAAGGCAAGTAAGATCCACGACCACTTGAGGAACCATGGGATGTCTGAAGTGCTAAATTAAATGGTCTGGAAGAATGGCCTCTCCCCTGAGTATCTCCGCCTCCAGACGAGGGACCGCTGAATCTACCGGAATGACGAGGTCTCTTGTCTGACCCCTGACCTCCCATCTCGAGAACCGTCTCAACTCTCCTAGCCACATTGTCCACATTCTAAAATGAAATATCCGTCCCTGTCTCCTTATCCATCTGCAACCTGATGGGCTGGGCAAGGCCCTCAATAAATCTCCTAATCTCCTCTCTCTCTCAGTAGGCAACAAAAGAATAGCATGCCTAGCCAAATCCAAAAAATGATTCTCATACTGGGTAACTGTCATGCCGCCCTGTTGAAGACGCTCAAACCGACGTTTCTTCTCTTCTCTGGTAGTGATAGGAAAAACTTCTCCAAAAAGAGGTGAGAAAACTGATCCCAAGTCAGAGCAGGCAACCCAACTGGTCTGGTCAACAAATAATCCCTCCACCATTTCTTGGCAGAACCAGTCATCTGAAATGCAATGAAGTCGACCCCATTGGTCTCCAAAATACCCATATTACGAAGAACCTCATGACAATTGTCCAGATATTCCTGAGGATCCTCTGAAGTAGCACCACTGAAGTGAACAAGGAAAAGCTTGATGAACCTGTCCAATCTCCACAAAGCATCAGTGGACATAGCTTTCCCATCATTGAATGACGCTGGAGCAACTGCTGGATTACCCCAACTGGATTGGCTGCTGGGGTCTGAACACGAGGAGTAGTATGATTAGGAGTGTGGGTAACAGAAGTCTGGACCCCTCTTCCATCCTGAGATGCGGCTGCTGCAACAGGGATTACGCCAGTCTGGGATACACTCTCCATAAGCCCTACTAATCTGACAAAAGCATCCTGAAGTACCGGGGTAGCAATAAATCCCTCTAGAACCTGAGCTGGTCCAGCTGGAACAGTCTGAGTTGGAGTGTAATGACCCAGTCGGTCGTTCTGAGAATTTTAGCCCCATTTTCCCTATTTATGCTTTATCATATGTTTCTTAGCGTATTTATGTTGTGTTGGGTCGGTTGGTTCGGGTTCAGAGTGGTCGTGGTGAGAACTGAGACACTTAGTCTCTTATATTGGCTTAATAGTTAGAAAAGTCAACTGGGAGTTGACTTATTGGTAAATGACCTCGGAATGTAGATTTTATAGCTCGGATAGCTTCGTTAGGTGATTTGGGACTTAGGAGTGTGTTCGAAATGTGATTTTGATGTCCGGTGTAGAATTAGGCTTGAATTGTCGAAGTTGAGTTTTGGCGGTTTCTGGTCGGCAGTGGAAAGTTAGCTATCAGGTTCGAAATAGAAATCTGAAAGTTGGAGCAGGTTCGTAGTGTCATTTTGGACGTGTGTTCAAATTTTCAAGTCATTCAGACGTGTTTTGGTTGGTTTCGGCATCATTGGCAGAATTTAGAAATCTCAAAGTTCATAGGCTTGAATCCGATATGATTTCGGTGTTTTGGCATTGTTTTGGGGTGTTTCGAAGGCTTGACTAAGTTTGAATAAGGTTATGGGACTTGTTTGCATTTTTGGTTGGGGTCCCGAGGGGCTCGGAATGACTTCAGATAGTCATCAAAGGGATTGAAGTTGGAAAATGTAGCTGAAGAAGCTGTTGGTACCAGGCTTCTGGTGTGGTCGCACCTGCGGAAGGGTAGCCTCAGGTGAGGGTGGCTTGCACAGGTGCGAAAAGGGGTCGGGCTGAGAAAGTCGCAGGTGCGAGACATGGGTCGCACCTACGGAGCCGCAGGTGCGGGTGATTCTCCGTAGGTGCGAGATTTGGGCCTTAAGTGGAATTCCGCATATGCGCACCTGGGACCGCAGGTGCGGAGCAAGGGCCACAGGTGCGGTTTCACTGGGCAGGAAGTATAAATACTTGCCTCCGTGAATTTATGCATATCTCATCACTTTTTCATGCGGGTTGAAACATTTTGGGAGCAATTGAAGAAGGATTTCGAGGGTCTTCTGTGGAGGTAAGTTTCTCGGACTAAAAACTCGATTCTATGTTATTATTTGACGGATTAGGCTTGGAATTAGTGGATTTAATGGCATAAATTTGGGGTTTAGGGCTTGGGAAATTGAGACTTATAATTAAGGAATTTATGGGTCAATTGTGGTTGGATTTTGATGCATTTTATATGTGTAGACTCGGGAAAGGATAAGGATTCTTGTGATGTGATTTTTATCGAATTCCGAGATGTGGGCCTGGGGCTCGGGTTTGGCCAATTTCGGGAATTTTGGTTAAAATTGATAGTTTTCAATTGGGACTTGTTCCTTTAGCGTATATTGATGATGTTAATCTGGTTTTGGTTAGATTCGGAGCAATCGGGAGCCGATTCGAGAGGCAAGAGCATCACGGATTAGTATTCGGGCTGGGTTGAGGTAAGTAATGACTATAAATCTTGTCCTGAGGGTATGAAACCCCAGACTTCGTATTTTCTCACTATTTTTGGAGTGGCGCACATGTCGGATGATGAGTGTGTGGGGTGCACTGATTTTTGGATTTGGACTTGGTCCTTTCCGCAGCAACTATTGAGTTGCATATTTACTTTAAATCATATGTTAAATTGTGTTCTAAAACTATTTCTATATTTGGGCTGTAAGCCATGTTTGGGGCCTTGCGCCGACTTGTTTAGACACCTTGGGGGTTTTTACTACCATTTTCTCATTGTGTTGACTTATGATTTACACTCAGTCATATTATGTTTAACCGTTTTCGAAACTCAACCTTATTTACACTATTTTGAGATATAAAATGATGTTTTGGGTCGAGTACCTTGTTTTAGTGATAGCCCGAGTATTACTGAGAGTTTCTGACTTAGTGAGGTCGAGGGACTGATTCTGAGGATATGAGATGCCACGAGGTGGCTTGATATTAGCGCTTGGGCTGAAGGAGCCCCTCCGGAGTCTGTACACACCCCAGTGAGCGCAGGTACCTACTGAGTGCGAGTGCCGAGTGATGAGTGATTGGGAGGCATGAGTGACTGTGAGGTTTCCCGAGGGGCTGATACTGAGTGATTGTGAGGTATGTTGAGCGACTGATTCTGAGTGATGATTTTCCCGTGGGGCGATTTATGATACATGTTTTGGCCCGAGGGGATATTTATGATTTATTTCATTTTACACTAAACTCTTTGGGTATTTTTCTGAAATTGTTGGAAAACACATTTTTCAAAAGATTTTACTGAAGTCGGCTTTTTAAAGCATGTTGATTTAATGTAGACACTATTGGAAAGAAAGGTTGTGCTTATTGTGAATGGATGATTTGATCTTATATGTTTCTTACTTCTTAAATTTGATTTATTGTCATTACTACTGAGTTGGCGTACTCACATTACTCCCTGCACCCTTGTGTGCAGATATAGGTGCTGGTACCGAGCGCTAGTTTCCTTCCTTCGTGTGGAGCCGGAGTTGGGACTTCGAGGTACCTATTCCGCGTCCACAGCATCTCTTTTCCCATTTCTTGTTTTGTACTTAGTTCCTCGTTTCGAGTCTTGATGTATTTTGACAGTAGGGTTATTTTGTACTGCTCGTAGATGCTCATGACGGTTGACTCCAGGTTTTTGGGGTAGTGTATAAACTGTTTTACTCATTTTGTTGCTTTATACTTCTTAAGAGAAAGAAATTTTTGTGAAAGATCGTAATAGTTTTGAAAATTATGAAATATTATGTCAGTATGTGATTGTTGGCTAGCCTAGTTCCATGATAGGCGCCATCATGGCCGGCTTAGGATTTGGGGTCGTGACAAGTTGGTATCAGAGCCTAGGTTACATAAGACTCAACGGTCATGAGCAGGTTTAGTAGAGTCTTGCAGATCGGTACAGAGAAGTCTGTACTTATCTTTGAGAGGTTGTAGAACCCTTTGGAAAAATCTCATTTTTCTTGAATTCTGTCGTGCCATTTTATTGATTCTAGAAATCTAAACTTCTGTTGTTTTATTCTCTCGCAGATGGTGAGGACTCGCGCTACTGATCAGGGTGAACAGCCACCAGTTAGACCAGCGAGAGGTCGAGGCCGCGATCGAGGCTATGGTAGAGGTAGGGGACCATCTCATGCAGCAGCCGAGGCAGTACTAGAGGGTACACCTACCATTCAGGATCAAGTTTCCACCGCAGATACTCCAGCCGGACAGGCTCAGGCACCGGTGGTGCCTATTGTTATTCCGGGTCTTCAAGAGACCTTGGCTCAGATCTTGACTAAATGTACCACCCTTGCTCAGGCAGTTGATATGTCTTCTACTGCTGCCACTTCTCAGGCCGGGGGAGGCAGTCAGACTCCAGCTGCCCGGACACCTGAGCAGGTTACTCAGGGCCTTCATACACCGGGGGCAGTTCCAGCCCAGCCGGATGCTCCAGTTCAGGGCTTCGTGGTTCCAGCTATGCCAGATGATGAGCATCGTAGGCTGGAGAGATTTAGTAGGCTTCAGCCTCTGACATTCAGTGGCGCTGAGGGTGAGTATGCCCAGGGTTTTCTACATAAGTGTCATAGGATGCTTCGTACTGCTGGGATTCTGGAGACTAGTGGGGTCTCGTTTGCTACTTTTCAGTTTTCTAGGGCTACTTTTACTTGGTGGGAGTCCTTCGAGAGGCGTAGTCCTATTGGTTCAGCACCCCTCACCTGGCAGCATCTCCACTATCTTCTTGGAGAAGTATGTTCCCCAGTCTCACAAGGAGGAGCAGCGCAGGAAGTTTGATCATCTGCGTCAGGGGGAGCTATCAGTGATGCAGTATGAGATGCGGTTTTCAGAGTTGGCTCGTCATGCCACCGAGTTGGTTCCTACCAATAGGGAGAGGATTAGGAGGTTCGTGGATGGACTCACTTATCAGCTCCGCCATTTTATGACTCAGGAGAGGGTATCAGGTGCTACCTTCGAGCAGGTTGTTGATATTGCTCGAGATATTGAGTTGGTTTTCCGCCAAGAGCGGGAGAAGAGGGAGGCCAAGAGGCCTCGTGGATCGGGTGGTTCTAGTGGTGATCCTTCCAGGGGGCAGTTTCAGCATGGTAGAGGCCGTTCATTCAGGCCTCCTCAGTTAGTCTGCACAGCCTATGGTGGTGCATCTTCGGGCATGGTCCCTGCAGTTCTGAGCCAGGCCATTCTTCATTCGGTGCCCTTCCAGCCTATAGTGTAGCTCGAGCACCACCAGTTCAAAGTTCCTCTATGCATGATTCTTCTAGTGGCCATTCTAGTGCCAGGGTTTCCTATCAGTCCCCGTCTCCAGCTCTAGGGAGTTATGTTGAGTGCGGAGAGTTTGGGCACGTGTGGAGGCAGTGTCCCCGCTGTTTTGGTGGTTCTTCTCAGCATAGGGGCCAGCCCTCGACTTCGGCTTCAGTTACTTCACCACCCACCTAGACAGCTAGGGGTGGGGGCCAGACCTCTAGGGGCCGCCCTAGAGGGGGAGGTCATGCGGGTGGAGGCCAGGCTCGTATCTATGCACTTCCAGCCAGGCAAGATGCTATGGCCTCTGATGCAGTGATCACAGGTATTGTCTCAGTTTGTCGCCGAGATGCTTTGGCTTTATTTGACCCTGGTTCTACATATTCCTATGTTTCATCATATTTTGCCCATTTTCTGTATATGCCCCGTGAGTCTCTAGTTACATCGGTTCATGTGTCGACTCCGGTGGGCGATACTATTATTGTGGACCGTGTGCATCAGTCGTGTGTGATATCTATGGGGGGTATAGAGACCCGAGTGTACCTATTGTTACTTAGCATGGTTGATTTTGACGTGATATTCGGCATCGATTGTCTATCTCTGTGTCATGCTGTTCTTGATTGTCACGCTAAGACCGTGACCTTAGCTATGCCAGGATTTTCGAGGGTTGAGTGGAGAGGTTCTTCTGAGTATGTGCCTAGCAGAGTGATTTCCTACCTGAAGGCTCAGCGTATGGTTGAAAAAGGGGTGTTTATCGTATTTGGATTTTGTGAGGGATGTCAGTGGTGAGACTCCCGCTATTAATTCGGTTCCTGTGGTTCATGATTTTCTGGACATGTTTCCTACAGACATGCCAGGCATGCCACCTGACAGGGACATTGATTTTGGTATTGACCAGGTGCCAAGCATCAGCCTATCTCTATCCCACCTTATCGTATGGCACCAGCGGAGTTGAAGGAATTAAATGAGAAGCTTTAGGAACTCCTAGATAAGGGGTTCATTCGGCCTAGTGTGTCACCTTGGGGTGCTCTGGTGTTGTTTGTGAAGAAGAAGGATGATTCTATGCGTATGTGTATTGATTATCGGAAGCTGAACAACGTTACAGTGAAGAACCGGTATCCCTTGCCTCGTATAAATGACTTGTTTGATCAGTTGCAGGATGCCAGGGTATTTTCCAAGGTTGACTTGCGTTCTGGCTACCATCAGTTGAAGATTCGGGGGCCCGACATCCCGAAGACTGCCTTCAGGACTAGGTATGGTCATTATGAGTTTCTGGTTATGTCATTCGGGCTGACTAATGCCCCAATAACCTTTATGCACTTGATGCACAGTGTGTTCCGGCCTTATCTTGACTTTTTTGTCATCGTATTTATTGACGATATCTTGGTGTATTCCCGATCTCGGGAGGATCATGAGCAGCATTTGAGAGTTGTGCTTCAGACCTTGAGGGAGAAGAAGTTGTATGCAAAATTTTTGAAGTGTGAGTTCTGGTTTAATTCGGTAGCGTACTTGGGGCACGTGGAATCCAGTGAAGGTATTCAGGTTGATCCGAAGAAGATAGAGGCGGTGCAGAGCTGGTCTAGACTGTCATTAGCTACCGAGATTCGCAGTTTCCTTGGTTTGGCAGGGTACTATCGTCGTTTTGTAGAGGGATTTTCATCTATTGCAGCACCTATGACCAGGCTGACCCAGAAGGGTGCTCAGTTCAAGTGGACTGAGGAGTGTGAGGAGAGCTTTCAGAATCTCAAGTCAACTTTGACTACAACTCCGGTGCTGGTTTTGCCTACGGGTTCAGGTTCTTATACAGTTTACTGACGCCTCGAGAGTAGGCCTTGGAGCATTTTTGATGCAGGACGGTAACGTGATTGCCTACGCGTCCAGACAGTTGAAGGTGCACGAGAAAAATTATCCAGTGCACGATCTTGAGCTAGCAGCTATTGTCCACGCCTTGAAGATTTGGCGTCATTATTTGTATGTAGTGCATTGTGAGATTTTCACTGATCACCATAGTTTGCAGCATCTGCTTAAGCAGAAGGACCTGAATTTGCGTTAGAGGAGATGGTTGGAGCTCCTCAAGGATTATGACCTCACCATTCTATATTATCCGGGGAAGGCCAATGTAGTCGTTGATGCTCTGAGTCGCAGAGCAGAGAGTTTGGGGAGTCTAGCCTACCTTCCAGTAGCAGAGCGAACTTTAGCACTTGATGTTCAGGCTTTAGCGGGTCAGTTGGTGAGATTGGATCTATCAGAGCCCCCACGGGTATTGGCTTGTGTAGCCTCCAGGTCTTCTCTTTATGATCAGATTAGAGCACGCCAGTATGATGATCCACACTTGCTCGTTCTTCAGGACAGGGTCTGTTGCGGTGATGCCAGGGATGTTGTTATTGGTAATGATGGGGTCATGAGGATGCAGGGCTGGATTTGCGTGCCCAATGTGGATGGACTTCGAGGTTTGATTCTAGCTGAGGCCCATAGTTAGCCGTATTCCATCCATCCAGGTGCCGCAAAGATGTATCAGGATCTAAGACAGCATTATTGGTGGAGGGGGATGAAGAGGGATATTGTTGAGTTCGTGGCTCGGTGTCTCAACTGTCAGCAGGTCAAGTATGAGCACCAGAGACCGGATGGATTTCTTCAGAGATTAGATATTCCGGAGTGAAAGTGGAAGCGGATCATCATGGACTTCGTAGTTGGGCTTCCACGGACTTCGAGGAGGTTTGATGCTATATGGGTTATTGTGGATCGGCTGACCAAGTCTGTGCACTTCATTCCTATTGGTACTACTTATTCCTCGGAGCGGTTAGCTGAGATTTATATCAGGGAGATTGTCCGATTGCATGGGGTTCCAGCTTCTATCATTTCCGACAAAGGTACTCAGTTCACATCTCAGTTTTGGAGGGAAGTCAGAGCGTACTATTAAGATTCTAGAGGACATGTTGCATGCGTGTGTCATTGATTTTGGGGGTTCATGGGACCAGTTTCTGCCACTCGCGGATTTTGCATATAATAATAGTTATCAGTCGAGTATCCAGATGGCTCCGTATGAGGCTTTATATGGTAGGAGGTGTAGATATCCGGTTAGTTGGTTTTAGCCGGGTGAGGCTAGGCTATTGGGCACAGACTTGGTTAAGGATGCGTTGGATAAGGTGAAGTTGATTCAGGAGCGGTTTCATACGGTGCAGTCTAGGCAGAAGAGTTATGCGGACCGGAAGGTCCGAGATGTGTCTTTCATGGTTGGGGAGAAGGTGCTGCTGAAGGTGTCACCCATGAAGGGTGTTATGAGGTTCGGGAAGAGGGGAAAGTTGAGTCCCCAATTCATTGGGCCATTTGAGGTGCTTCAGAAGATTGGGGAGGTGGTTTATAGACTTGCCTTGCCACCCAACTTATCGAGTGTTCATCCGGTGTTCCATGTTTCGATGCTCCGGAAGTATGTTGGTGACCCGTCTCATGTTTTGGACTTCAACACGGTTCAACTCGAGGGTGATATATCATATGAGGTAGAGCCAGTGGCTATTTTGGGTCGTCAAGTCAAAAAGCTAAGGTGTAAGGATATAGCTTCAGTGAAGGTTCAGTGGAAAAGACAACCGGTGGAGGATGCCACCTGGGAGACCGAGATGGAGATGTGGAGCAGATATCCTCACTTAATTGAGACTCCAGGTATGTTTCTAGACCCGTTCGGGGATGAACGTTTGTTTAAGAGGGGGAGGATGTAACGACCCGGCCGGTCGTTCCCAGAATTTTAGTCCCGTTTTCCCTATTTATGCTTTATCATATGTTGCTTAGCCTATTTATGTTGTTTTGGGTCGGTTGGTTCAGGTTCGGAGTGGTCGTGGTGAGAACTGATACAGTCTCTTATATTGGCTTAATAGTTGGAAAAGTCAACTGGGAGTTGACTTACTGATAAACAACCTCGGAATGTAGATTGTATGGCTCAGATAGCTTCGTTAGGTGTTTTGGGACTTAGGAGTGTGTTTGGAATGTGGTTTTGATGTCCGGTGTAGAATTAGGCTTGAATTGGCGAAGTTGAGTTTTGGCGATCTCCGGTCGGCAGTGGAAAGTTGTCGAAATGAAAATCCTAAAGTTGGAGCAGGTTCGTAGTGTCATTTTGGACGTTTGTGCAAATTTTTAGGTCATTCAGACGTGTTTTTGTTGGTTTCGGCATCATTGGCGGAGTTTAGAAATCTCAAAGTTCATAGGCTTGAATCTGATGTGATTTCGATGTTTTGGCATTGTTTTGGGATGTTTCGAAGGCTCGACTAAGTTTGAATAAAGTTATGGGACTTGTTTGTGTTTTTGGTTGGGGTCCCGAGGGGCTCGGATGACTTCGGATTGTCATAAGAGGGATTGAAGTTGGAAAATGCAGCTGAAGAAGCTGCTGGTGCCATGCTTCTGGTGTGGCCGCACCTGCAGAAGGGTAGCCACAGGTGCGACGCCGTAGGTGCGTGGTGGCTTGTGCAGGTGCGAAATGGGGTCAGGCTGGAGAAAGTCACAGGTGCGAGACATGGATCGCACCTGCGGAGCCGCAGGTGCGGGTGATTCACCGCAGGTGCGAGTTGGGCCTTAAGTCGAATTCCGCAGGTGTTCACCTGGGACCGCAGGTGCGGAGCAAGGGCCGCAGGTGCGGTTTCACTGGGCAAGAAGTATAAATACTTGCCTCCGCAAATTTTTGGCATTTTTCATCACTTTTGCATGCGGGTTGAGGCATTTTGGGACCAAATTGAAGAAGGATTTCGAGGGTCTTCTGCGGAGGTAAGTTTCTCGGAGTAAAAACTCGATTCTATGTTGTTATTTGACGGATTAGGCTTGGAATTAGTGGATTTAATGGCATAAATTTGCGGTTTAGGGCTTGGGGAATTGAGACTTATAATTAAGGAATTTATGGGTCAATTGTGGTCGGATTTTGATGCATTTTATATGTGTAGACTCGGGAAAGGATAAGGATTCTTGTGATGCAATTTTTATCGAATTTCAAGATGTGGGCCCGGGGCTCGGGTTTGGCCAATTTCGGGAGTTTTGGTTAAAATTGATAGTTTTCGATTGGGACTTGTTCCTTTAGCGTATATTGATGATGTTAATCTGGTTTTGGTTAGATTCGGAGCAATCGGGAGCCGATTCGAGAGGCAAGAGCATTGCGGATTAGTATTCGGGTCGGGTTGAGGTAAGTAATGACTATAAATCTTGTCTGAGGGTATGAAACCCCGGTCTTCGTATTTTCTCACTATTTTTGGAGTGGCGCACATGCCGGATGACGAGTGTGTGGCATGCACTGATTTTTGGATTTGGACTTGGTCCTTTCCGCGGCCACTATTGAGTTGCGTATTTACTTTAAATCATATGATAAATTGTGTTCTAAAACTATTGCTATATTTGGGTTGTAAGCCATGTTTGGGGCCTTGCGCCGACTTGTTTAGACCCCTTGGGGTTTTTAATGCTATTTCCTCATTGTGTTGACTTATGATTTACACTCAGTCATATTATGTTTAACTGTTTTCGAAACACAGCCTTATTTACACTATTTTGAGATATAAAATGATGTTTTGGGTCGAGTACCCAATTTTACTGATAGCCCGAGTGGCTTACTGAGAGTTTCTGACTGAGTGAGGTCAAGGGCCTGATTGTGAGGATATGAGATGCCACGAGGTGGCTTGATATTAGCGCTTGGGCTGAAGGAACCCCTCTGGAGTCTGTACACACCCCAAGTGAGCGCATGTACCTACTGAGTGCGAGCGCCGAGTGACGAGTGATTGGGAGGCATGAGTGACTGTGAGGTTGCCCGAGGGGCTGATACTGAGTGATTTTGAGGTATGCTGAGCGATTGATTCTGAGTGATGATTTTCCCGAGGGGAAATTTATGATACATGTTTTGGCCCGAGGGGCTATTTATGATTTATTTCATTTTACACTAAACTCTTTGGGTATTTTTCTGAAATTGTTGGAAAAAACATTTTTCAAAGGATTTTACTCAAGTCGGCTTTTTAAAGCATGTTGATTTAATGTATACATTGTTGGAAAGAAAGGTTGTGCTTATTATGAATGGATGATTTGATCTTATGTGTTTCTTACTGCTTAGAGTTGATTTATTTTCATTACTACTGAGTTGGTGTACTCATATTACTTTCTGCACCCATGTGTGCAGATACAAGTGCTGGTACCGAGCGCTAGTTTCCTTCCTTCGTGTGGAGCTGGAGTTGGGACTTCGAGGTAGCTGTTCCGCATCCACAGCATCTCTTTTCCCATTTCTTGTTTTGTACTTAGTTCCTCGTTCCTAGTCTTGATGTATTTTTTTAGTAGGGTTATTTTGTACTGCTCGTAGATGCTCATGACGGTTGACTCCAGGTTTTTGGGGTAGTGTATAAACTGTTTTACTCATTTTGTTGCTTTAAACTGCTTAAGCGAAAGAAATTTTTGTGAAAGATTGGAATAGTTTTGAAAATTATGAAATATTATGTCAGTATATAACTGTTGGCTAGCCTAGTTGCATGATAGGCGCCATCACGGTTGGCTTAGGATTTGGGGTCGTGACATGGAGCCCCCCATCAATCTCAATCTGGGGCCCCGCAACTGGGGCTGCATTATGAGAAACGGGCTGAGTCCTGCCCTTGCCTCGCCCTCTGTCGTGGCCTCAGCCTCTGTCCCTAATATAGTTATTGCTGCTGGAAGACCGGATTGTTGTTTAGCGGAAGAGGAAGCACGTGTTCTCTCCATCTGCGAGAGAGTAGAAGAGTTCAATCAGTATTTGAGATACAAAGAATCGCACGACAGTAGAAATAAAAATCGAGTTTGTTCCTAACTTCATAGACTCTGAGAGATAAGTACAGAAGTCTTCGTACCGACCCGTCAAACTCTATCAAGCTTGTTCGTGAATTGTGAGACTTATGCAACCTAGTGCTCTGATACCAACTTGTCACAACCCAAATTCCCAAACTACGGGATCGTGATGGTGCCTAACACAATACTTGCTAGGCAAGCCAATGATAGAAATTTACTAACCATTTTCTTTAAAAGTTACTTAAACATAATAGGACAATTCAAAATAAATACGAATAAAGATCAATAATTGAGCTGAACCACGAACTAAATATATAACTATAAAACTACCCCAGAGTCTGGTGTCACAATTCACGAACTACTAAGAATACTACAAATAATGGCTGAAAGAAGTATATATGTCCATTTCGAACGAGATAAAACAACGTCTATAAAGTAAAGAGAAGACTCCAGGAATCTGCGGACGCCAGCAGATCTACCTCGTGTCTCTAAACGAAAATGCTCAGCTACTAAGATCTCCTAACTCTGGCCGGTACCTGGATCTTCACAAAAGAGTGCAAAGTGTAGTATCAGTACAACCGACCCCATGTACTGAATAAGTGTTGATCCTAACCTCGACGAAGTAGTGACGAGGCTATGGCGGGGCATTAACTACATAACCTGTAAATAATATATTTAATAAAGAAAGAAAGAAACAATAATAAAAAACTCGATAACGAGTAACTTGCAATAGTAAATAAAAGAAACAACTCGGATAGCCCTTTTCAGATATCAATTATAATCAACTTCTCAATCTTCCAAAGTTTCAATTTAAATCTCAAAAAAATATCAGAGTATGAAAACATTTTTAATAAAAGCCGGAGTTTTCCAAATCCTTATTTTTGAAAATCAGTAAAACATAAATATTCACCCTTATCACTCCTTGTTTCGGCGCGCAACCCGCTCCCACATGTCCACCTTTATTGCTCCTCCTTATATATATCACCCTTATTTCTCCTGTTGCGGCGTGCAACCCGATCCCACCTATCCACCCTTATCACTTCTTGTTGCGGCGTGCAACCCGCTCCCACCAGACATATCATATCAGTTTATTCATAAAAAATTTCACAATTCATGACAAGCCTTTCACAACATTTTTATATCAACAATTGTAAACAGAAGCTGTAAAACTCATAAACTTCATCAATTATCATTTAATAACGAGGCCAACCGAAATTTATATACATATCCTAACACTGGAAACCAGCTCAATCCTTATCTAACATAACAAAACCAAAAGAACAACCAACACTTCCAAAATGCTTGAAGAAATACCTAACAACAATTTACAAATCCAAATAGACATATAAACCTCAATGATCATGAAACAATTAAGTCCGGAAGCAAATAATTGGAAAACAAGGATGGGACCATGTTCAACAATAATTTAGTGGTACATAGATACTCGTTACCTCACCTATACACCACACACATGCGAATTCACATAGCATTTAAGTGGGGATTCATATTCCCTCAAGTCAAGGTTAAACCAAGCACTTACCTCAATTTCGCAGGCCACTCACTGCTCAATTACCGCTTTTCCTTTCGAATTGGCCTCTAACCCGCTCGAATCTAATCATAATTAGTTTAATATCATTAATTTGGGCTAAAGGAACTAACTTTACTGAAAAATCATTGTTTTCCTAAGTTTTCTCAAAAAAAGTTAAAGCCCGACCCCGAGCCCGCTTGGTCCAAACTCGGGGTTCGGACCAAATTTTGTTTACCCAGTCACCCCCGAACCCGAATATGCAATTAGTTTCGAAATTCGACCCCAATTCGAGGTCAAAATTTGATTTTTACAAAATTCTCTAATTCTACCCAAACCCTCAATTTTTACCAGGAAAATTCTTGATTTTGGATTGAAAATTGATGAAAAATATTGGTTAATTGAAAGAGAAGAGTTTTGGATTGATTACCAACACCTTGGGGATGAATTTTTGTGAAGGAAATTGCCTCTAGGTCTTTTTAGTTCGAAAATAGGTGAAAAATAGCTTCTGCACGTTTTAAAACTGGTTTCTATATGATTGGGCAGGCCTTCATCGCGTTCGCGATGGGCCTACCGCGTTCGCGATGGGTCAGGCCCAATAGCCTTAGCTTTCGCCTTGGATGGGCCGCGTTCGCAGAGCTTTAACTCCACAGGACATCGTGTTCGCGACCATGTGGTTGCGTTCGCATAGAGCAAATGGGTTCCCCCTCCCCCAGGTCCACTTAACTCTTCGCGTTCGCGATGGCCTGGTCACGTTCTCGAAGGGTTTCCCCCCCAGTTCTCGCGTTCGCGTCTAAGGCCACGCGTTCGCATAGAACAAAATGACCCCAGTGAAATTCTACACTACGCGTTCGCGAGTGAGTCCACGTGAACGCGAAGAATAAATTGACTGTGCACCAGTCGCAGAAAAACAACAGAAAATTCTAAGTTTAAAACATCCCGTAGCCTACCCGAAACTCACCCGAGCCCTCGGGGCTCCAAATCAAACATGCACGCAAGTCTATAAACATAATAAGGACTTGATCGTGCGATAAAATCATGAAAATAACATCTAAAACTACGAATTTAACCTCAAAACTCATGATTTTTCTCAAGAACATTTCAGCTTCACTATTTCTCAACTGGACGTCCGAATCACGTCAAATCAACTCTGATTCTTACCAAAATTTCACAGATGGGATGTAAACATCATAAAAAACTTTATCGAGCTCTGGAACCAAAATATGGGCCCGATACCAATGTTTTCAAATATTAATTTATTTCTTTATTTCATTAAGAATCCAACAAAACAATTTCTTTCAAAAATTGATTTGTTAGGCTAGGGACCTCGGAATTCAGTTACGGGCATACGCCCAAGTCCCATATTTTACCACAGACCTCTCAGGATTGTCGGAACACAGATTCGGCTCTCTTTACTCAAAATATTGACCCAAGTCAACTAAAACCAAACTTTAACTCTAAAAATTATTATTTCTTATATTTTCATATAAAAGCTTTCCGGTTTCATGCCCGGACTGCGCACAAAAATTGAGGTGATTATAATTAGTCTTTTTAAGGCTAATGAGCCTGGAATGGAGTCTTAATTTATAAGATGACCCTTTGGATCATCATATCCACTCAGTCTTATCCCCATGGCCGTTAATGAAATGGAATGGATATCGTTGGTCCCCTACCATCGGCCCCAGGTAAAGCTAAATTTATTTTGTTTATGACTGACTATTTCTCTAAGTGGGTTGAAACATAGGCCTTCGAAAAAGTCAGAGAAAAAAAAGTCATAGACTTCATTTGGGACCACATTATATGCCGATTTGGGATCCCTGCCAAGATTGTCTGCGACAATAGAAAGCAATTCATCGACAATAAAGTGAAAAAGTTTCTCGAAGACCACAAAATAAAAAGGATCCTGTCAACGCCATACCATTCTAGTGGGAACGGACAGGCCGAATCGACAAACAAGACCACCATTCAGAATCTGAAGAAAAGATTGACGGACGCTAAAGAAAAATGGAGAGAAATATTGCCCTAGGTCCTTTGGGCGTACCGAAAAATACCGAAATCCATTACAGGGGAAACACCGTTCTCCATGGTCTATGGCGCCGAAGCTCTGATCCCGGTCGAAGTCGGGAAACCTAGTTTCAGGTTTCGGTATGCAACACGCGAATCAAATCATGAAGCTATGTGTACAAGCTTCAAGCTGCTAGATGAAAGGCAGGAAGTCGCCCTAGTTCGAATGGCCGCACAGAAGCAACGGATTGAAAGGTACTACAATCGAAGAGCCAATCTTTGACACTTTAAAATCGGGGAGTTGGTTCTGAGAAAGGTCACCCTCAATACTCGAGACCCTAACGAAGGAAAACTTGGCCCAAACTGGGAGGGACCATATCAGGTCCTCGATATCATTGGAAAGGGATCCTACAAACTTGGCACAATGAACGACAAACAATTACCAAACAATTAGAACATATCACTCCTCAAATGATATTACTGCTAAGATACGACCTTCTCCCTTTTCATTTATATTTTATACTAACCATCCGCAGGTGTTTAATCAAAGACATCGAAGGAATCTTCAAACACAAATTCCTTAGGTCTGAAAGCACGTGTTGCACTCTTTTTCCCTTAGACCGGTTTTTGTCCCAAATGGGTTTTTCGGCGAGGTTTTTAACGAGGAAATTGTTGTTCGTGCTAACTTAGAGTAATTCAACAGTATCCGAGGATTCTTTACAAACAACCTCGAATACTGGGGGGCATCACCCTCGGATGATTACAAGGAAAGTACTTCGTGTCAACAGGATCTTGATAGATAAATTCTGTAAGGGGCCAAACGGTCGAATGAACCGTGTCCATGTAGGTTACTCGAGCCCTAATGGAAAAACATGTACGCATTTATAATCTATTAAAATAATTTTTTCCTTGCCATATATTCCATGTCTTAGAGAAATTTTTTACTTTAAAAATTCATACTTGTGATCTATTGTGGAAGCTGGCTTAAGGGTCGATCGCAACTAAAGTTCGAACAATTGACCACGCACTAGGGGACAGCCATCCAAAAAATCGACATGATCGAATTACTAAAACCTCGAGATCATAAGAACTAAAAAGGAAACCCTTGACTTTATAGGCCACGGCCACCACACTCGGGGACTGACACTTCAAATAATTCAAAGTGTAATCGGGAAACGAGCTCAAGAGGCAAATCCCAAGTTAAAGGCTACAGCCAAACTAACACGGTTCGGAGATGTCCGAATTTTGTAATAAAAATAGGCCTTCAAATACTTTTACAAACCGGTCAAAAAGGCTACCCTCGGCAAAACGACAAAAGGGTTTTGATAACATCAACCCTCAAAAAACCCTAAGGGATATCGAATTGTTCGAACTCTTGGACAATTTTGTTCCAAGGCATAACAAAGTAAAGGGTTTCGATAAAACCCTCAAAAAACCTAATGGGTATAGATTTATCTCATACTAAGGCATGACAACTTTTTATATGATTAACTTTTTAAGCCAAAAGGGAAAAAAACCATTCTTTTGAGGAAATATCGGCCCAATTCAAGAGCCTAAGGGCTGTTTTATTTTTGTTGAGTTCGAGAAATCATCCTCACTCAAAACCTAAGGTTCATCCTACTTCGAGTTCAAGCAAGCACTCACTCGATTACAAAGATTGCACTAGTTCGACTTTTATCAAATTGCCTAAGTCTCGAAGTAACAAAATTTTCATAAGGCATGAGTGAATCAGAATTTTCACAAGTCAGTAGTTGAAATAAAGACAAGATAGAGAGAAAATAAATATTTTATACATATGGAGATATTTACAAAAGACCGATCAAGGTCCTACACAAAAAGTTCAAAAAAGGCTAGAAATAAATGTTCAAAATATTAATGTTCCTAACTATTCTCGGGGTAGCTTCTCCATCGGGCCCCCCCCCCCACTCTCGGACTAGCTCTCGGTGCCCTCATCAGCATCATCATCATCATCATCAGAAGAGGCCAGCGCTCTAGCATCGGCTTTATGCTCTTTAGCCTTTATTATCTCGTCGGTAAGATCGAAACCTCGAGCATGGATCTCCTCGAGGGTTTCCCTCCAAGATTGGAATTTGGCGAGTTCAGCAATCCAATGTGCTCGAGTTTGAGCGGTCTTGGCAGCCTCTTTTGCTTGGGCTTGAGCAGCTTCAGCATCGGATCGGTATACGGACACGATCGCCTCCGCATCAACCTTAGCTTTCTCTGCCTTAGACTTGGCCCTTGCAAGTTTGGCGACCAACTGAGCCTTGCGATCCTCTATTTTCTTGGCATGTGCCAAGCTTTTCTCCTTCACGCTCCGAAGCTGATTTTTGGCTGATGACAGCTGGGCTCGAGCAGCCTCTTTCTCCGAGGCGAGGAGGTCCATATTTTCCTTCCACCCCAAGGTCTCCGCCTTCATCATGTTGACCTCCTCACGGAATTTCTCAATCCTCTCGACCTTTTGATGCAGCTATGAGGTTGAAGTGTTAGTCACTGTTCCCGAATCAAGCTTATAAGCTTTTAAGATTATCACTACCTGCTCGATCAGGTCGGTCTATTCTTTATGAGTCGTGACCAGCTCGGCTAGGAGGTCCTTGATATCCTCCTCTTTCTGCCAGCTCAAGATTTTTAGAGCGTTCCTCTCCTCCGTAAGCCATGAAGATCGGCCTTGCATCGGCTCAGCTCTGCTCGGGACTTGGAAAAATCCTTCTGATAGAGTGCCAAAGTCTGTATGAAAAAGAAAGGAAGTTAGACAGGAAATGGAGGATGTGATATCAACAAAGGGAATTAATACTTACCCGATTCAGGGCTAGTTGGGCCTCATCAAAAAGGCTGGATGCTTCACTCAGGTCGGAAGCATCTTCGACTCTGATAAATAACTCGAAAGGGGTCCTCCCCTCCGGGAGCTCCGTCTACCTCGGGGGTCTTCATAGCTTGGGCCTCCCGAATTGTCTCCTCGAAAAATGCAGGCAAAGTTGGCGAATATCCAATTTCAATTGCTCTAAGTGGATCTCTTGGGGCATTCTCTTCACTTCGAAGGGCCTCGGAGCCGGCCCCTTCAGACGCACCCGCCATTTGCTCATTTTGGTGGGAGGCGTCTTTGATGTCTGATGACTCAGGGACTTTGCCCGAGTCCTTTTCCAAGACCCCCTCAGCTCGATGTGGGATCTTATCAACCACCAGCGATTCAACGGCCTTTGGGGCCTCGATGGTCTTCTTCACTCAGGCCACCAGTATGGATCCGTCTTCTTCTTCTTCCTCCCTTAGCAGCTGAAGTACGTCCGCCGGCAGGGCAGCAGTATCTGTCTTCGACTTACGAACATGGGTTTTCTTGGGCTTTGGGACCCCGAAGGTCGAGGTCCCTTTACTCTTCTTATTCTTTTCCAGCTTTGGAACCAAGGCATAAGTCACCTCCTCGCCAGACGGGGGCCTCATGACCGCATCTTTGCCCATGCCTGTACATGAGAAGATTGATTAAGTATAAGAATTATATCTTTATCAAATCATCAGATACATGAAAAGGGGGCTTACCATGATTCTTAGCCTCTCATCGTCCCTTTGCTAAATGGCGCCACGAGTGCTCGACATACGTAGAGGTCGAGGTTGGGTTCTGAACCCAGCCCTCGAGGTCAGAAATCGCACCGGGCATCCAAGAGACTGATACATCATGGAAAAAGACATCAATGAGAAAAAGCGAAGGAATGAAATAATACATGGAAGCTAACAGTAAGATAATACTTATGATTCATGTTCCATTTCTCAGGAAATGGCATCTTCTCCGCCGATATTAGGTCGAAAGTCCTCAATCTAATGATCCGGCCCATCCAGCCTCGATCCTTGTCCTTATCTATGCTCGAGAACAACACCTTGGTAGCTCGACGCTGGAGTTTTATTATCCTGCCTCGATAGAGACGGGGGATGTACAATCTGATGATGTGGTTGAGGATGAAAGACATTCCCTCGACTTTCCTCGCGAATAATCGGAGCAGAATGCTAATTCGCCAAAAGGAGGGGTGGATTTGGCCAGAGTTATCTGGTACTTATGGCAGAAATTGACGATGACAGGGTCGAGGGGGCCCAACGTAAAAGGGTAAGTGTAAACACTAAGAAACCCTTCCACGTGGGTGGTGATATTTCCTTCGGGAGTTGGAATCACCACCTCTTGTCTTACCAATTGCAGTCCCTCTTTAACTGCTTAAGGAAGGTCTCAGTTATCGAGCATATGTATCTTGATATTGGCTCGCATCAACCAAGGAACGAGGAAGTTTTCTCGATCTTAAAATCGGAAGTAAGGACGCACCCTCCGGGAACACACTCCTCAGGGCACGGCTCCATCGATGTTTTGTCACCGGCCGGCCACGATGAAGAAGCATTTTCCTTTTGGGGGACTGTTTTGGACATTTTTGCCATTCTTGTTTAAGTTTGAAGAAGAATGGAGATGATAGAATTTGGTGTTTAAGAAGAGGTTAACAACAAAACCTAAAAATCTTGCAGAAGGGAGGAACTTAGAAGATGGGAAAAGCTTTGGAGATTAAAGTATGTTAAAGGTAAAGTTTGAAAGTGTGTAAAAAGAGGCCTATTTATTGGATTCACGGTGACGGTTCAAAGTCACGAGTGGTCGAGCACCAACTGACATACATTAATACCTTGGGGAACTATACCGACGGGACATTTCGGTCATTTTGCCACGTACGTCATGAGGGTGATGTCATGACAGGTCAGGGGTAAAAATCGAAGGCACAATTCGTTTCTTGTTGTTTCACTCCAAAAAATGAGGGGACTATCTGTATACGACTAAAATCGGGCCCACCCAATTTTGCTATTTGACCGAGACCAGGAAGTTGCATCGAGGGTCGATCTCATAACAGAACAGACTAAATTGCGATGACAAGGTACCGAGTTCGGAATCGAGGTACCTCTCGAGATAGAGGCTAATAGAGATCGAAGACAAATAAGACAAACATCAAGACAATAACAGAAAGACGAGATATCCATGACTGGTCGAGGATCATGGCGTTAATCTCGGAACGGATCAAATCAGAATCAGTTAATTAGCCAATCATGGGATTTCCTTTTATACCATAAGTAGAATTCTTCTACTATATAAATGAGGGTTCTAATCATTTGTAAGACACATTGTTCAAAGAGATCAAAGCAATATAATTCTTTCTCGCTTACATTCTTGTTCATCAGCTTGTTATATTTTTAAATTGTTCTTGCACTAATCAGTTCGAGGGTACTCTAACTCGAGGGCTGAGTGTCATTCAAACACTGGTTCGCTTTACATTATTGTTGATTACTATTATTAATATTCATATTTATCTATTGGTGTTAAGTAAAATCACATATTCTTAAAACCACATTATAAGTTTAATTTTTAGGGTAAACAGTATCGTCTATGGTATACATATTGGAGTACTTTTGTTGAGGAATATAGAATAATTTTAATTGAAATTTTCGACAAAGTGTTGAATAGAACATCCATGGCAGAAGAGAGAAAGTCGGTGGAGAAGAAACTCCATTTTCTGTGTATTAGAAAAATGCCAACTGTATATTGGAAATCTATTGTACAAGTATAATTACTTCACTATTTATTACAACCAATCAACTAACTGACTATATGAACTAACACTACTAATTACACTGTATTAATTGAACTACTGGAAGCCACATCTACTCTTTCTACACTCCTCTTCAAGCTGAAGGATGAAACAAGTTTTTCATTCCCAACTTGCTTAATAAGTAATCATGTTGTGGACTGCATAGACTCTTGGTGAAAATGTTTGCCAGTTGTTCTCTTGTACTAATATGCTGAGTTTTGATCACTAACTCTTGATTTTTTCCTCTTACAAAGTGGGAATCAATGTCTATATGTTTTGTTCTCTCATGAAATATAGGATGAGTTGCAATTTTAATTGCAGCTTTACCATTAATGGATATAAATTATTCATATATTTTAATATAAAAATACAATATATTAAATATAAAACATGACCAATTTATATCATATTCTCGCACTTTTCTAACAATCCTCTCAGGAAAAAGAATACATAGAAAAAGAGAAAAAAAAAAGAACATAAAGTTCAAGGAAGAAGGATGCATCCGTGATAACTTCATCTAAGACTACACAAAGTCAAGAGATACAAAGTTATGGAAAATTCTCATCAAAATTTCATGACAAATTACTATGTCAATTTCTCATCAAGTCCATATGATATATTGATATTGTCTTGCAAGTTCTCACCAAGTCCTCTTAGGATTTCTCCTATAAATAGGCATATGTTTGTAGAAGAAAGGCATCCCACTTTGTATCCAATTTCCTATCTAGTTTTCTATAGAGAAAGAGAAGAGTAATCTTGGTCTCTTTCTCTAGTCTCTCTCTTTGTAGTAAAAATATTCTTAGTCTTTTGAAAGTATTTTTTATCTTTTTTACTTCATAATGGAATAATTTCTTTTTGTTGGGATAGTTGATGAAACTTCATATAATTATAATACTATCTAAGTTTCAATACATTCTTGGCTTGAAACTCTATTTACATTTCATATTATGTTGGAATGATGAATTTTAATCATTATTATCACATCTACATATTTATATCTAAGTTATTCTTATATTAATTTTATCATTCTCATGGAGAAAAGTTAATATATAATAACTGATGAATAGAATATAAGAGTGAAAGTAATTTTTAGTAAGATTATTATTTCAAGTATGTAATCTTGCATTCCTCAGGTTTAATTCTCATGGAGGAAATTTTTGAAGGCAAGATTATTGATTTTCTAGTAAAACTATTCTCACGAAGTTTTTACTACACTTTAGCACAATTCAGGCAAGATATTTCATTTTAACCGTCACTAGTTTTAAATCAATTAATTAACATAACCTCACAGAGTGTTATTTATTTATTTATTTATTTCTTAGTGTACAAATATAATTGTATTAACAATAAGAAATTATTATTTAGAGAAATACGTAAAAAACTGAGATTTTATTATAATGATATATCAAGTGAATTCAATGATTCCCAAATCTTTTTAAATATAAAATTTTTGGAAGAAATTTGTCTTAATTTATAATTCTAAACACACCTTTCATGTAACGACCCAGCCGATCGTTCCGAGAGTTTATCCCTGTTTCCCCCGTTTCCGCTTCATTGTATATGGTTCAGCTTCATTACATTGTGTTAGATAGGTTGGCTCGGGTTCGGAGCGATTTTTGAAGAGAAATGAGACACTTAGTCTCTTATCTTGGTTCAATAGTGGAAAAGTCAACCAGATGTTGACTTATTGGTAAACGACCTCGGAATGCAGATTTTATGATTCAGATAGCTTCGTGGGGTGATTTTGGACTTAGGATTGTATTCGGAATATGATTTTGATGTCCGGTGTAGAATTAGGCTTGAATTGGCGAAAGTTAATTTTTGGAAATTTTCGGTTGGCAGTGGAAAATAAGCTATAGGGGTCGGAAGGGAAATCTGTCAGTTGGATCTAGTTCGTAATGTCATTTTGGTTATGTGTGCAAATTTTCAGGTCAATCAGATGTGTTTTGGATGGTTTCAGCATTATTGGCGGAATTTAGAAGTTTCAAAGTTCATAGGATTGAATTCGATGTAATTTTGATGTTTTTGCGTTGTTTTTGGTGTTTCGAAGGCTCGACTAAGTTTGAATGATGTTATGGGGTGTGTTGGTAGGATTGGTTGAGGTCCCGGGGGCCTCGGGTCTGTTTCGGGTGGTTAACGGAGTGTGTTTGGCCTTAAAGGACTATTGTAGCCACTATATTTCTTGGTCTGGTTTCCTTGTATGCGATTGCAATGGTGAGGCTGAGATTGCATAGGTTTGTTGGTGAGGCAGCAAAAATTGTGTTATGCGATCGCATTATATGGTCCGCGATCGCGTAGTGGGAGGAGGAAGAACAGTGCGGTCGCGTGAGGCTTGTTGCGATCGCACAGTGTGGGCGCGTGTGGAAGTGAGGTGATGAAATTGCTCTATGTGATCGCATAGAGCTGGTCACGATCGCATAGTTTTGAGAAGTGATTCTTCGCGATCGCGTGCCTTCTTCCGCGATCGCATAGGGTAAAAGTCTGGGCAGAAAGTTTAAGTTCTAATTTCGGGGGTTCTTGGCCATAACTCATTTTGCCATTTGAGAGCTCGGGTGAAGGAGATTTTGGACGAGATTTTCAGTGGGATTCTTTTGGTAAGTGTTCTTCAATCATTTTTGGTTCAATTTCATGAATTTGTCTTGATTTTCACCATGCAATTTGAGGAATTAAGTAGAAAAATTGGGGGAAATGGCAGGAAGAATTTGGAAATTCTTTTGGTGATTTGAGTGGGAAATTGTGGTCCGATTTTGATGTTCTTGATATGTACGGACTCGTGAGAGGATAAGGATTCTTGTGATGTAATTTTTATCGGATTTCAAGACGTGGGCCCAGGGGGCCGGATTTGGCAAATTTCGAGAATTTGTGTTAAAAATTTATATCTTTCGAGTGGGTTTTGTTCCGTTAGTGTATATTGATGACGTTAATCAGATTTTGGTTAGATTCGGAGCTTTTGGGAGCCAATTCGAAGGTCAAGAGCATCGCGGAGTAGATTTCGTGCTGTTTTGAGGTAAGTAATGATTGTAACTCTAAACCTGAGAGTATGACACCCCGGTATTTGACAATTGTTGTGGTAAATAAGGTGACACACATGCTAGGTGACGAGCGTGGGGGCGTGCCCCGATAGGGATTTTGACTTGGTCCGTCCCGTAGCGACTATTAGGCCGCGTATTCGATTTGAAACCTTATGATATCCTGTATTTTAGAAATTTATACTTGTATGTGGGCTGTGAGCCATGATTGGGGCCTTGTGCCGACCTATTTAGACCCACGAGGGTATTTTCATGATTGGGGCCTTGTGCCGATCTGTTTTGACCCTCAGAGGTACTTTTACACTATTCTTACACTAACCTGATAGAACAATTGTGAACTCAGTCATGTTTTCGACTTGTTGTTATTTTCATTGTTATCACACCGCTTTGAAAACTCTGAAAAAATATTTTGAGCTGAGACCCGTGAGTTGAGATGAATTGCCTAAGTGGCTCGGGAGGATGGCTATGGAACAGGATGCACGCCACAACAATATATATGTGTTAGGCCGAGCGTCGAGTATGTGAGTATGAGGGAAGTTATGGTTATATATGTAATGAGGCTGAGGGACGAGTATGAGAGGATATTTATGGATCGGGTTGCACGCTGCAGCAATATATATATTATATATGTGGATCGGGCTGCACATTGCAGCAATATATTATATATATGGATCGGGCTGCACGCCGCAGCAATATATATATTGGATCGGGCTGCACGCTGCAGCAATATAGCGCTTGGGCTGAAGGAGCCCCTCCAGGAGTCTCTACACCCCCAGTGAGCGCAGTCGATAGGCTCCATCACAGCCAGTTGTGATTTGGGGTCGTGACAAGTTGGTGTCAGAGCGCTAGGTTACATAGGACCCAATAGTCATGAGAAGGTTTAGTAGAATCTTGCGGATCGGTACGGAGACGTCTGTACTTATCTTCGAGAGGTTGCAGAACCCTTTGGAAAATATCATATTCTTGAATTCTTGTCGTGCGAATCCATTCTATTCAGCCAAGAGCGTAAATCTTGAATTCCTTCCATGTATTTGAACACGCCCGACAGCGCTTGGTATCAGTTGTGCATCGACGGCTTGTGACTTCCATGGATGAGATGTGATTGTGGCATGTTGGTAATGGGCCAATCTGGAGGACTTGAGGCCGGATTCATTCTGTGACTTGAGTGCTAAGATTTCGTGTATGGGCACATGTATTTGGGGACTTATATGTCCGTTGATGTCCTTATTGAGGGGACTTTGTGGCTGGATGCCTATGTGGTAGTGTGATTTGATGGTTAGATGTGGTCAGACTGTGATTTGTGACAAAAGGATTGGCTGGAAATATGGCAAGAACTATTGAGTGTTTGATTTCTATCTTGATTTGGCATATGGTTTCGAGTTGTGAGTGTACTGGAAGTCCTCTCATGTTGTTTAGTTGTGGAGCGAAGCGGATCTTTCTGTTGAGTTATGAGTTCCTGGTAATGTCTTTTGGGATAATCATTGCCCGAGTAGAGTTCGTGTATTTGATTAACGGTGTATTCCATTTTTATTAGCACTCCTTTGCTATTGTATTCATTGATGGCATCCTGGCGTATACGCGTAGCCAGGGGTAGCATATTCCTATGTTTCATCACATTTTTTTCATTTTCTGGATATGCCCCGTGAGTCTTCAGCTACATCTGTTCATGTGTCGACTCTGGTGGGCGATACTGTTGTTGTGGACCGTGTGTATCGGTCGTGTGTGATATTTATTGGGGGTCTGGAGACCCGAGTGGACCTATTGTTACTCAGCATGGTCGATTTTGATGTGATATTGGGCATGGACTGGTTGTCTCTATGTCATGTCGTTCTTGATTGTCACACTAAGACCGTGACCTTATCTATGCCAGGTTGTCCGAGGGTTGAGTGGAGAGGTTCTTCTTATTATGTGCCTAGAGGGGTGATTTCCTACCTGAAGGCTCAGCGTATGGTTGAGAAGGGGTGTTTATCGTATCTGGCTTTTGTGAGGGATTTAGTGGTGAGACTCCCGCTATTGATTCGGTTCATGTGGTTCGTGACTTTCCGGACGTGTTTCCTGCAGGCCTGCCAGGCATGCCACCTGATAGGGACATTGATTTTGGTATTGACCTGGTTCCAGACACTCAGCCTATTCATATTCCACCTTATCGTATGGAACCAACGGAGCTAAAGGAATTAAAGGAGCAGCTTTAGGGACTCCTAGATAGGGGGTTCATTCGGCCTAGTGTGTCACCTTGGGGTGCACCGGTGTTGTTTGTGAAGACTAAGGATGGTTCTATGTGCATGTGTATTGATTAGCGGCAGCTGAACAGGGTTACGGTGAAGAATCGGTATCCCTTGCCTCGTATAGATGACTTGTGTGATCAGTTGCAGGGTGCCAGGGTATTTTCCAAGATTTACTTGCGTTCCGGCTATCATCAGTTGAAGATTCGGGGGCCAGACCTTCTGAAGACTGCTTTCAGGACTAGATATGGTCATTATGAGTTTCTTGTTATACCATTCGGGCTGACCAATGCCCCAGCAGCCTTTATGCACTTGATGCACCGTGTATTCTGGCCTTATCTGGATTCTTTCGTCATCGTGTTTATTGATGACATCTTGGTGTATTCCCAATCTCGAGAGGATCATGTGCAGCATTTGAGAGTTGTGCTTCAGACCTTGAGGGAGAAGAGATTGTATGCAAAATTTTTGAAGTGTTAGTTCTACCATCAGCGTCGGGTTCTTATACAGCATATTGTGATGCCTCGAGGGTAGGAGTCGTTTGTGTTTAGATGCATGAGGATGTAGTGATTGCGTGTAAGTTATGATCTTCAGAAGTGTAGAGAGAGAGATCAATTTGAGGCTAAGCCGGCAGGGGTGTCTCTTACGGGTTGTCCTGGTGTATGTGATCCTTGTGTTGTTCGATAGTAAGTTCTCTTCTACTAGTAAATGATATATGTTGAAATTGAGTTTAGATCGCTTGTTGAAGTTGGCATGACTATTACAATGGTGAATGCGAGATTTGCAGATGACTTGAGCGGTTGGACGGGTTGTGTTATTATGGGCATTGTGAGTTATTGTTGTCTTGATCGTTGGCTTTGAGCCAAGTGGGGCAGTCTGTTAATGATACGTTGATTGCACGATTATGTGCCGTATTGGTTTCAGTTTGAGGTATATTGGTAGATCAGTTATGACGTGTAGAGGTGGAGTCTGGGAATGACTCGAGTAATGGAAATTCTTCGATAGAGGTCATAATGTACTCTATTGGGTAAATGGGTTCTACTGAATGATTGAGTATTAGGGATGTGCTATGTATTTGAGCGGTGGAATTGAGATCAGATATAGTAAGTCATGCGCTTCATGAATTTCGAGACTGAGAGTTCTCATAAACAGGTTATTTTGTGGTAGTGAACTGTGAAGATGCGAGCAAAGCTAGTCGGATGTTGGTATGTACCATGATTCAGTCATTGTGAACCTTTAAGTAATTTATCTATCTGTTGTGGGTGACCAGAGTCGATTCAGGGTTATTGGTAGGCTTTATGAAAGTGTGTTCTGCACCGAGTCGGAATTGCTGACTCCGAATTTCTATTGTTGAGAAATGTACCATTTGATTGTGATTGAGTTTATTCATGTTCTGGAATGATCTATGAGTTACCATTCAGTGTTGAGGGGAGTGGTGATTGTTGTCTATATGCACATGTGGTGCGGTTCTTATTGGGCTCTATAGCTAGGTTTGAGTAAGACAAGTAATTGGGTATTACGAGATTGAGGCGTATTGATTATGCACTTTCTGATTCGTATGGCATGGTATCGTCCGGTTTCCCCATGGTTATGGCAACGCACTTTGAGTACTTGATGTCGAATTTCGAACGGTTATTGATTTTGGGCAAGGTGGCTTGTCGTATTTCATGTGGACCAGCATTTGGATGAGATCACACAGTGTAGCGGAGGTTATGTAGGGGTATGACCCTTGGTATTGGATTTGTGTGTATCGATTTTTGCGATGTGTGACAGGATTTTAGCATGATTTTGTGATGGTAATTGTTAATGGCGGGGTAATCCTCCCGTGTGAATCTTTCATATAATTTGATTACTTTGGGATATTGCTATTAAGTGCACGAGTTGCACAGGTTATGGCTTCAAATTTTATCGATGGGTCATGTCATCAGAGTAGTCGTGTTGGATGAGAAGAGGTCATTGGACCTAGAATGTCAGAAGTGTCTATAGTATAGTTGGAAGAATAAATATCGGGAGTCGGCTTAGAAATTTGCTATATTTCCTGTTTGGGAAGGGGGAGCTTCATGTCTGACTGATCGTACGAATGGTTGTTAGTTTCTACATGTTTCTTTCATCATCGGCAGTATATGAAAATGTTAGAGCGAGGCATTTCTTGATAAGAGGTTATGTACCGGTATGGAGTTGTTCTAAGCAGTTATTGTAGTTAAGAGTTATCGCTATAAGTGTTTGAGTCATGCGGTGTATTATGTGATTTCATCTGGGGTGCGTATATGGCTTGATCCAGCATGTTCAGACCTTTTCAGTCTATAGTTGTGGAATTTTGATCTTGTATATTACTTCAGAAGTGGAAATTTGGTTCTAAGGTTTATGGGTCAGGTTGGATTTCGAAATTTCAACTGTGTTGTGCTATTGGACCTATATGGGATAGGGTGACGTGGGATCAACCCCGGGTATGTGCATGGTAGGCTACCTGGCAGTTTGATGGTGTTGGAGAACAACTTTTGGCCCGTTCGAGGACAGACATATGTTTAAGTGGGGGATGATGTAACGACCCGGCCGGTCGTTCCGAGAGTTTAGCCTCGTTTCCACCGTTTCCACTTTATTATATGTGGTTCAGCTTCATTACGTTGTGTTAGATTGGTTGGCTCGGGTTCAGAGTGATTTTTGGAGAGAAATGAGACACTTAGTCTCTTATCTTGGTTCAATAGTGGAAAAGTCAACCGAAGGTTGACTTTATTGGTAAACGACCTCGGAATTAAGATTTTATGGTTCGGATAGCTTCGTGGGTTGATTTGGGACTTAGGAGTGTGTTCGGAATGTGGTTTTGATGTCCGGTGTAGAATTAGGCTTGAATTGGCGAAAGTTAGTTTATGGCGATTTCCGATCGGCAGTGGAAAATAGGCTATAGGGGTCGGAATGGAATTCTGATAGTTGGAGCAGGTTCGTAATGTCATTTTGGATATGTGTGCAAATTTTCAGGTCAATCGGATGTGTTTTGGAAGGTTTCAGCATTATTGGCGGTATTTAGAAATTTCAAAGTTCATAGGCTTGAATTCGATGTAATTTGGGTGTTTTGTGTTATTTTTGGTGTTTCGAAGGCTCGACTAAATTTCAATGATGTTATGGGGTGTGTTGGTAGGATTGGCTGAGGTCCCGGGGGCCTCGAGTGTGTTTCGGGTGGTTAACGGAGTGTGTTTGGCCTTAAAAGGACTGTTGTAGCTACTATATTTCTTGGTCTGATTTCCTTGTATGCATCGCAATGGTGAGGCTGCGATCGCATAGGTTTGTTGGTGAGGCACCAAAAATTGTGTTATGCAATCGCATTATATGGTCCGCGATCGCGTAGTGGGAGGAGGCAGAGCAGTGCGGTCGCGTGAGGCTTGTTGCGATCGCACAGTGTGGGCGCGTGTGGCATTGAGGTGATGAAATTGCACTATGCGCTCGCACAGAGCTGGTCGCGATCGCATAGTTGTGAGAAGTGGTTCTTCGAGATCACATAGGTATTTCTGTGATCGCATAGGGTTAGTTTGACTGGGCAGCATTTTGTTCTTCGCGATCGCGTCCTTCTTCCGCGATCGCATAGGGTAAAAGTCTGGGCAGACAGTTTAAATTCTAATTTCGGGGGTTATTGTCTATAACTCATTTTTCCATTTGAGAGCTCGGGTGAAGGAGATTTTGGACGAGACTTTCAGTTTCATGAATTTGTCTTGATTTTCACCATGCAATTTGAGGAATTAAGTAAAAAATTTGGGGAAAATGGGAGGAAGAATTTGGAAATTCTTTTGATGATTTGAATGGGTAATTGTGGTCCGATTTTGATGTTCTTGATATGTACGGACTCGTGAGAGGATAAGGATTCTTGTGATGTAATTTTTATCAGATTTTGAGACGTGGGCCCCGGGCGCCGGATTTGGCAAATTTCGAGAATTTGTGTTAAAAATTATATATATCGAGTGAGTTTTGTTCCGTTAGCGTATATTGATGATGTTAATATGATTTTGGTTAGATCTGGAGCTTTTGGGAGCCAATTCGAGGGGCAAGAGCATCGCAGAGTAGCTTTCGTGATGTTTTGAGGTAAGTAACGATTGTAACTCTAAACCTGAGGGTATGACACCCCGGTATTTGACAATTGTTGTGGTAAATAAGGTGATGCACATGCTAGGTGACAAGCGCGGGGGCGTGCATCGATAGGGATTGTGACCTGGTCCGTCCCGTAGCGACTATTAGGCCGCGTATTCGATTTGAAACCTTATGATATCCTGTATTTTAGAAATTTATACTTGTATGTGGGCTGTGAGCCATGATTGGGGCCTTGTGCTGACCTGTTTAGACCCTCAGGGGTATTTTCCATGATTGAGGCCTTGTGTCGACCTGTTTTGACCCTTAGAGGTACTTTTACACTATTCTTACACTATCCTGATAGAACAATTGTGAACTCAGTCATGTTTTCGACTTGTTGTTATTTTCACTGTTATCACACCGCTTTGAAAACTCTGAAAAAATATTTTGGGCTGAGACCCGTGAGTTGAGATGAATTGCCTAAGTGGCTCGTGAGGATGGCTATGGAACGGGCTGTACGCCGCATCAATATATATGTGTTAGGCCGAACGCTGAGTATATGAGGGAAGNTATGTGCATCGGACTGCACACCGTAGCAATATATATTATATATATGGATCGGGCTGCACGCCGCAACAATATATATATATTTGATCGGGCTGCACACCGCAGCATTATAGCGCTTGGGCTAAAGGATCCCCTCCAGGAGTCTGTACACCCTCAGTGAGCGCAGTCGAATATTATATGGATCGGGTTGCACGCCGAAGCATATGTTATATGGATCGGGCTACACGCCGCAACAATATACATCATATATGGATCGGGTTGCACGCCGCAATAATATATATATATATATATATACACACACACACTTATGGGAGCTGGTTGCACGCTGCAACAGTTGATATATGGTACCTGATGAGTGAGAGTGCTGAGTGTGAGCATTAGCTTATGAGAGTAGAGTCACGAGTGACTGAGAGGCTTGCCCGCGAGGCTTTATTGTGAGTGATACTGTGCCCGAGGGGCTTATATTTTATGAAACTATTGTTTTTCACTTTACACTGAGCCTCTGATGATAAATGTTTTTATACGAGATTTTTAAATGGAAACTGGAGTTTTATGAAAAACTCGGAAATGTAAATTCCTGACTTGATTTACTTATTTCCACAGTCACTTATTATACGGATTTCATGATTTATAAATGCTCGTCACTACACTCATGTTTTTAGATACTTTGGTTACTTACTGAGTTGGCGTACTCACGTTACTCCCTGCACCTTGTGTGCAGATTCAGGTACCGGGGCAGAGCGATAGTTGAGATACCCCATTTGGAGAATTGTTCGGATATTGCGAGGTAGCTGCTCGGCGTCCGCAGCACTACTCTTTCTCCTTCCTATTCTATCATTTGTANTACGCCGCATCAATATATATGTGTTAGGCCGAACGCTGAGTATATGAGGGAAGTTATGAGTATATATGTAGTGAGGCCAAGAGGCGAGTATGTGAGTATGAGGGAAGTTATGGGTATATATGTAATGAGGCTGAGGGCCGAGTATGAAAGGATAACTATGGATCGGGCTGCAGGCCGCAGCAATATATACATATATATATATATATATATATATATATATATATATATATATATATATATATATATATATANGAGTGTGAGCATTAGCTTATGAGAGTAGAGTCACGAGTGACTGAGAGGCTTGCCCGCGAGGCTTTATTGTGAGTGATACTGTGCCCGAGGGGCTTATATTTTATGAAACTATTGTTTTTCACTTTACACTGAGCCTCTGATGATAAATGTTTTTATACGAGATTTTTAAATGGAAACTGGAGTTTTATGAAAAACTCGGAAATGTAAATTCCTGACTTGATTTACTTATTTCCACAGTCACTTATTATACGGATTTCATGATTTATAAATGCTCGTCACTACACTCATGTTTTTAGATACTTTGGTTACTTACTGAGTTGGCGTACTCACGTTACTCCCTGCACCTTGTGTGCAGATTCAGGTACCGGGGCAGAGCGATAGTTGAGATACCCCATTTGGAGAATTGTTCGGATATTGCGAGGTAGCTGCTCGGCGTCCGCAGCACTACTCTTTCTCCTTCCTATTCTATCATTTGTACTTTACTTCTCAGACTTGTTGTAGTAGAGGATTTATATTAGACTGTATCATCTCTTAGATGCTCATGATAGTTGACTCCAGGTTTTGGGAAGGTGTATAATTTGTTCATCTCATTCTGCTATTTTTAAATCTTCTAACTTTGGGAAATTATGAAATATATTGATAGTCTGAAATGGTTGGCTAGCATAGTTCCATGAAAGGGCGCCATCACGACCAGTTGTGATTTGGGGTCGTGACATTTCCTCAATTTGATTCTCTCAAATAGTAGTCAAAATATTACAAGTCTATAGCTTAGATTCTCCAATCTATGTAGGACGATATCATAAACTATACTAGAATTTGACAAGTACGAGCAGAAAATCCTATACACATTAGCCTCGTCAACTATCAAAGTAAAGCTGAACGGGAAGTTCAACTGCAGATTCTAGCTCCTCAAACAGCCCAACTAACCATTTTATCTCTGCAACAATAGTGGCCGGTAAGAACAACCCAAGGCCATGATTTTCTTTAATATATTTGATTACTCTTGGAGCAGAATCTAGATGTGATTGCTTAGGAGAATGCATGAATTGAACTTGTACCCAAAAGGCTATGTCAGGTCTAGTCATAGTCAAATACAACAATCTTCCCACTATTATTTGATAACCACTTCTGTCTTCAAGTAGTCTGTCATAAGACAATCTCTCCTTGTTAAAAACCTGATCAAATTCTATCGAGGTAAGTTTGTGATTGAATTCCAGTAGAGTAAGTACTAGTTTTCCTCCTGATAGGCCAGTCTCAGATAACAACTCAAGGGCATACTTTCTTTGGCACATAAATGTCTTTCTCTGACCTTGAAAACTCTATGCCAAGGAAGTACTTCAACTCCCCTAAGTCTTTCATATTAAACTTGTTCTGTAGATATTTTCTAACCTTCTCAATCAGGTTTAAGTTATTTCCAGTAACTAACAGATCATCTACATATACAAGCACAATCACTAAATCTGCTCCCTTCCTGTGTGTGAACAAAAAATAGTCATAGTGTGACTGTACAAATCCTAGATATGTCCATGCTTCTGTCAGTTTCAAGTTCCACTATCTAGAGGCTTGTTTAAGTCCATACAAAGGCTTATTCAGCTTGCACACCTTCTGGTACTCCCCCTGCTTGAAAAGCCATCAGGAATTTGCATATAAACTTCTTTACATAAATCACCCTGAAGAAATGCATTATGAACACCCATTTGAAAAATAAACCAGTGTGAAGCAGCAACAAGAGCTACTACATATCTCATTGTGACCATCTTAGCTACAGGTGAGCAGGTTTCTGTATAATCCAAACCTTCTTGTTGGTTGTAGCCTTTGGTTACAAGCCTTGTTTTATACCTTTCCACCTCTCATGTGGATTTATACTTGACTTTTAAACACCCATTTTCATCCTATAGGAACCTTGTACGGAGTAAGGTCTACAATTGTCCAAGTATTATTGCTCTCAAGAGATGAAATCTCAGATTTCATAGCAGCCACCTAGAGTGGATTGGCATTGGCTTCTGCATAAGTCTAGGTTCTACAATTGCTGAATAAGCAGCTAATGAAGACTTGTAGGCAGGAGTAAGATGAGCATACACCACATAGTTAGATAGTGGATATGGGAAAGAAGATTTTTGTTGGACAACATAATCTCTCATCGAAATAGGTGGTCTAGATTCCCTTGAAGATCTTCTAAGTTGTACTGGCTGAGGAGAAGGATCTATGGTAATAGGATATGGTGAAGGCTGTGAGGTATTAGTGTCAGTGGTTGAGTTTGAAAATGAATACAAGGGTGCAGGTACAACAGGTGGATCAGGTTCAACCAGTTGCAGTACTGGGAGCATAGGTGAAGGACTAGTGCTCATATTCTTGAATGGGAAAATGTCTTCTTGAAAGACAACGTATCTGCTTACAAAGAACTCCTTGGAGGTCAAATCATAGAGATAATAACCCTTCTAAGTAGTTGAATATCCAACATGAACAGTCGGGATTGCTTTTGGACTGAACTTGTCACCTTTCTTCACAGTGGTACCGTAACATAGACTGTCAAACACCTTGAGATGCTGTAGTGAAGGAACTCTTTGAAACAACTTTTGAAAAGGTGACTGACCTTTCAACAACACAGTGGGCAGTTTATTGAGTATATATACAGCTATGGACACACATTCTTCCCAAATCTCAAAGGTACAAATGTGTGAAACCTTAATACCCTTGCCATGTCTAGAATACATCGGTGTCACCTTTCAACAATACCATTCTGTTGTGGTATATATACACAAGAGCTTTGATGTACAATACCATACTCCTTTAGTAAATTTTTCACCTGATCATTGAAAAATTCTGAACCGTTATCTGTTCTAAGACATTTTACACCACAAGCAAATTGATTTTTGACATATATTTGGATGTTCCTTAACACCACAATAGAATTTGCTTTAGTAGACATTAGAAAGATCCATGTGTATCTAGAGAAATTATCTACTATAGTCAAAATTCTTTTACCATCATGAGTGGAAACTCTATAAGGACCCCAAACAACAGCATGCACAAGATCAAAAGGTTAACAGAACAAGTAGTGCGTAGAAGAAAAGACAGTCTTGCTTGTTTAGCAATAGGAGATACAGAGCACATGTATTCTTCAGCTGAGTGTTACACAAGCCATCTATGTTTTTCAAGACTTTTAAAGGGGCAAGCCCTAGTCTCCTATGCCAAAGAGATATATCATCCGTCTTAGTCTTAGAACTACCTTCGCTGCCACTAGTTGAACTGGAAATGGTATTTACAGATGAATGATTGGTGGCATTCTTGTTATTAGCTACATGTTGTGGACTTGAGTTGCCTCTATTTCTAAGAATGTAGAGGTCATCCTGGCATTCTTGTTATTAGCTACATGTTGTGGACTTGAGTTGCCTCTATTTCTAAGAATGTAGAGGTCATCCTCTTATCTACCAATCCCTATTAGCTTCCCACTTGAGAGTTCTTGAAATAAACAGAAATTTAAAAAAAAAATATTGCACAACACTATAACTCCTTAGTGATCTTTGACACTGACAATAAGTTGTATTTGAATTCAGGTATATATAATACTTCTCCAGTCCTGAAATATATGAGACTCTCCTGTCTTATTGATAGTAACTTGTTCTCTAGTAGGAAAATGCACCTTATTCTTATACATTTGTGACAGTTTTTTGAATTTGTGAAGCAAACTTTACTTGTGTACCATATGATTGGTTGCCCCTTTGTCTACTATCTAGTTATTGTCAACTAGATTAGACATTAGAGCAGTAGGAATACCTGATGTCCTCATCTGGGCTGCATTAGCCATAGGCTCTCCTTCTTTCCCCTTTGTTCAACATCTATAGAATTTGATTGTATTGTTTTGGAGTGAAGAACTGAGCTAGAGCTAGTGATGTAGAGATGGATGTTGCTTGCTGAGATGAGCCTTGAGCTTCAGATACCTAATTTCCTGCACTACACACATTGTTAGCATAAGTGTTAGGTGTTCCTCCCTTCTTCTTGTACTTGTAGTCAGCTGGATATCCATGTAACTTGTAGGACAATCCCTTGTATGATCTTTGAGAAGCAGTAGTCACACTGAAGTGCTGGCCTTCTATAGTTGTAGTTGTTTATAGTTTTGTAACTGTTGTTACCACCGCTGGTGTTGCTACCATTGTTATTCCCTCTGCTACTTAATAGAGCAGTAGCATCATTGCCATCAATAGCAACACTAGTATCGATCTCACAGTTGCCGGTTTTCCTTTGACTTTCTACATTCACTATCATAGCATATTCCTGATTTATATTTGATAATGGCCTTGTCATAAGAATTTGATCCTTTGTATTCTCATAAGACTCATTAAGACCAGTTAAAAACTTATAAAGCTTTTGTAATTGATAGTACTCGGCATGCTTAATAGACTCTGACATCCACTTGAAGGACCCCAAAGAAATCTTTGATCCATATGCTTCTATTAGCTTTAGTTTCTTCAACTCTAATCAAATATTAATATGTACAGTCCCGATAGATAATAGTATTCGCTAGTTCACATCTCAGTAACCTGTTTCTTTATTATTATTGAGTTGAACCTTTCCAACTTGTTATATGACAAAGAAAGAAAAATCACGTATTAGTCATTTTCAAGCCGAAATAATTAATTTACCCTCTGACTTGCTCAATGTATTATGTATCAGGCCAGGTTTTAGGAGTGTCTATTTGTTCCTTTTTTTAAATCTATCGCCAAGTTTAATATTGTAGAATTTTTTTCTTAAAGCTCAAGGGACAGTGACCCTTGCATTTCTTCAAATTAATATATACTCTTAGTTGATTTTCCTACTTTAAACAACAAATTGCCAAAAGTCTTCTCTTCTGCAAAATGATAAGCTTGATTCTTTATTTTTCTTGCATAGCTTGATACTTAATTGTAGCTGAAGGAGCAAAAAAAATTCACTTATACGAGACATGTCTTTTCACTTTATGCTTTGCACGTAAGTTTTGATAATCAAGAATTTTATCTTTCTTGATTCTCCCTAATGACACTGAGAAGACCAAACATAATATTTTAGAGAGATATACTATTTTTTTTTTTATTTTTTTTTTATTTTTTTTTGAGATATACAATGTTAAATCACTAGTGAACTTAATTCCTTCTCTCTCTCTTCACCAAAAAGTCAAAATCTTCATAGATGAGACCTATGGGCACTCTGGGTCTCTTCTTCTTTCTTTTTCTCCATCATTTTGCCCTTAGTAGTTCTACAACATATTTCTCTTCAAACATTTCCATTTGTGGGAATCTAACCATACGATACCCTTTTAAACTGCAATCCCAAAAACATCAAGATCAAAATCCAGGTTATAATAATTGCTTTTCCCTAAGGTGTACTGATCAAGGCAATGCACTACTCAATATTCCTTTTTCTGGAGATTTTCTTATACTAGAAATCAACTACACCAATAAAGAACTAAAACTCCAACATCCCTCTAATTGTCTTCCAAGAAAGCTCCTATATTCTCACCTTTCTTCTTCTCAGAACTACACATTCTTCTTGTTATCTGGTTTTCGTCGAGATCTTCGACTATCATGGGATGTTCATCTTGACAAATATAGAGATAGTAACATGACAACAAGTGGAGAAACCACCCATCTCAATGTCCCAAGAACAGGTGAAGTTTTTGACTTGTTACAACATGTTATTTAGTACTCCTATTTATTTCAACTCACTAATATAATCAATGTTTATTATATAAAATTATTACCTCTTAAGTGATCTAACTATGTAAGTATTTTTTTTATTATTACCGTAAGTGCAAGTGCCTAGAACGTAGCTAAATGTTTTGATGTGCGTTGTGTAGCTATCACAGCTAACGCATTTGCGTATACGAAATGTCAATTAGATGAAAAGTCTTAAGGTTTAGGCTGACATTAGTGCTTAGCTCTTCTATTTTTCACACACACACAAAAAAATATTTTATACATGTAGTTGATATTGAATTATGTGATAGCTAATTATTGATTTTACCATGGATATGATCAATTTCATGAATTGACAGATAGGACTTCACGTTCAGAAGCAATCTTGATCATTTTCGTGGGTGTGTCCCTCATTCTACCATCCCTCCTCTGTTTAATCTGCATAACATGTCGAATTTTTCTCGAACTAAGGCGTCACCGCCAAGTCACGGCTGCTGCTGCTGCAGCCGCTATGGCAAGGTTAGCACCAATGCCAATGATTGAGATAGCAGGGCTTGATGAATCCACGGTTCAGTCCTACCCGAAAGTGGTTTTTGATGAAAGCCGGCGCCTTCCGGGAATTAATGCTATAACTTGCTCAATATGCTTAGCTGAGTACAGTGCCGGGGAAACACTGAGATGCATACCTGAATGTGAACATTGCTTCCATGCTGAATGTGTTGATAAATGGTTGAAAATGAATAGCACTTGTCCTGTTTGTAGAAATTCTCTTCATTCATGATCTTGTGCTCTTCTGTTTTAGCTTCAGTGCTTTCAGCTCGAATCATATATACGTGTGTGTGTATATATATGGTAGTTACTCTGAACTATTGACCCCAAATCCTGCAGTCCGCTCCAAGTTGTGAGCTTTTCTCTCTAATTGATGTGTTTCGATAAACGTGAGAGCATATTTGATGTAGACTGAACTCTGTCTATATTAGATTCACAACATATACCTGGCCCCTAGTTTAGAGTAAAGGAATTTGTAATATACAGATGATTAGTGTAAAAATAGTCATCAACAACAACAACCTAGTGTAATCCCACAAGTAGGGTTTGGGGAGGGTAGGTGTACGCAGGCCTTACCCCTGCCTTTAAGAAGACAGAGAGGTTGTTTCTGCTGGACCCTCGGCTCAGGAAGGAAAAAGGGGAAGGGTGTAAAAATAGTCGAACTATGCAAAAATAGTAAAGAAAAATGAATACAACGGATTCATATAAGTAAAAATCAACCCAATTTATTTGGTTTTGAAGTGCATTAATGGATACTTTTTTTATGGTGATTTTGGTGTGATAATCCAAAGCACGGCAGCAGCTCTTCATCTCCCTGATTCAGGAGAGTTTTTTGTACGCGAACTCAATCACTTCAAGATTACAACTATATGATGCTCCAAATTGACTTCCGAGAAGGTTTTTAAACAGCAACTTCTCTTCACCATTTCAACCTTTAAACTACCAAATCTACACATTCCTTAGGTGTCCTCAGGAGCTAGTGCAGAGCTGATTCTCCAATATTGAGTGCCTTAACAACTCTACGGACAAGTGAGAAATTGATGTAACTAACTTGCCTGCATACATCTTATCACATTGATTTTGTTTCAATGATTGCATTTACCTAGGTTGTGTATCCTTTTAATATCTATTCCAAAGTTTTTAGTTAAAACAAATGAGGAAAAAAAGCTTTTCTAAAGATGGACAAACAAAATTGTGAATATAACCAGACTATCAATAGGACACCGTAACTTATAATGATTCTTATTGTAGCTTTAATAGCAGTAATTCGTATTAAAAACCAGTACCGGTTAGCTTCTGGTATTAGTAAAAACGAATCATGCAGTCATGCATATACGGAATTGAATTCACAAATATCGAAACAAAATCAACATTAGTAACCTTTTGTAACTCTGAAAATGCGAACTACTTACTATTCATCATTCTCGGAACATGTTCTGGAACCCAGTAAAATACACTCATATCTACAATTCTACATGGTACGTCGAACAGAGAAAAAGCTGACACTTTCCTTAAACATTTGGGTTTACAAGTTACAACCAGCTTCTCAAAAGCAACACAAACGAGCATACAATTATTTCTTAGCAAGCAACTTCTTTGGAAGCATCTCCAAAGGTGTGGTTTTGAGTAGGAAAAGCCTGGCTGCACGTTCTTGCAGAGTGCCCCCGCACTTCAACCCACGCACTTGAAGTTCTGATTTTAACCTCTCCATACCGAGGGCCTAACATTAAACCAAATCAAAAAACATTAATAAGGTACAATAAAACTATAAATTAATAAAACTATAAATGAGAGCACTCCAGAGGCGGACCTAGGATTTAAAGGTGGCAGTTGCCTAAATTTCCTTTAATATACACCTTACAATAACTACTAATACATTGTTTGTTCGAAACGATTGTCCGGTTCATTTTTTAGTTTATTTGAACAATTTAATAAGTACTTTATTTGAAAATATAAAAATTACATCAATTTTTCAGACCCTACTTATGGAATTTCATTGGGTATATATGTTATTATTGTCGTATGAAAATTACATCTCACATATTAAGAAGCAAATATAATTAACATTTTAAAGAAGGAATCACACTTTTATTATTAATAATACAAGTAAAATCAATATTTTCACTAGGGAACTACATTTTTTGTATGCTGAAAATAAATTCGCACAAGTAAAATAAAATCTTTAATAAGGGAACTCCACCGATCAGAATAAGAAAAAAAAACATCTTCAATAGATAAATTACACCCCATAAGTAAATGCGAAATTAGATAAACTACAAGATCTCAAAACTTAAAATAATAAATCGAATGCTTGTGAAATATTCATCATAATTTATTACTAAAGAGATTTAAATTGTATTTACCAATCATAGAATAACACAAATTTTTATGTTATAAAAAAATAAAAAATTACAAATTAATTTTGATCTCAATCTAAATCAAGACCCAAGTTTTTTTTTATTTTGAAAGAAGGAAACTAAAAGATCTGATATTAAGAGAAATACTTATATTATGAAATTTTTAAATTTTGGAGGCTCTTGTTTGAGTGTTCTTGCTAAATATCATAAATAAAGTAATAGAATAGGGGGAAAAAATAAAAATAATAAACGACAAATAGGAAATTGGGAGGTAGCTAAAAAGGAAAATGACTGGGAGAAAAAAAATAAAAAGCACAACGAAAAGAAAAAATCAGACAAGATTCAAGATAAATTCCAACTTGAATTTTACACACGAGAAAAGGCTTTCAAAAAGGTCTACCAGGCTTTCAAAAAGGTCTACCAGTCATGGCACCTTTTGTCTAGTTTGCGGGTGGGGTGGCAGGATCATATATTTAACCTAGTTTAACATAAATATACGATAATTTTACCAATCGAGCGGGTGCCATACCACCCCCACCCACAAGGGTGGATCCGCCCCTGAGCGACACGACACGACTGCTACGTTTACAATTTAACACCAAGACAAGCATCACTGGTGATAACGCAACCATACAGATAATAGAATATCTCCAATGACCAAATTCATGATACACTTTCCATTAATATAGCAACTAATTATATGTCAAATGCATTAATGTCAAACAACAGATAACCCTTGCACACTCCAACTCAGACTGATAGGAAATGCTTACTGTCAGACACCTCCATACTCTTGTCTAGGTAAAGACTCACGGCAGAAAGTCAGAAACCAAGCAATGCCTTAAAACACGAGTTGCCCAAAACAACAGACACCCAACATACGCACAACCTTATTCCCCTTAAAACACAAACTTAATTGCAATAAGGCACATAGTGACAAAGGTAGCATTCAATTGGGTGGAAAGCAACAGCAAAGTACCGGAAGTTAATTATTACGTACAATTTCTTATTCATTTTGATAGAAATAAAGTTGTGAGAAAAGCGCTAAAAACATTCCCCCACGTAAGATTTCCTCCGAAGTCCTACAAATGAGAAAAAAGGAAAATAGTCCGTCCTTTTTGTTTTTGTTTTTTGTGGTAAGTGAAAACGGTCTTCTTATCATTTAACACTCAGTTCCTTTCAAACAAAGAATTCTAGAGAATAACTTCCCTTCTCTTTTTATGATTTTACTGCAATTTTCTCGGGAACAAATTTTCCGGCAACCTTTTTAACATCCAATTCAATTGAGTCCTAACGAAGTATATAATAGTCACTGAGGAGCGATGTCACTGATTCAGCTAACATCTAAAAGGTAATTACAAGGAGGATGGACCATGACATATGAGATTACGAGAATACACGGGAGAAAAATCTATTTTTTTAACAATGATACAATGAGCCATATATATAATACATATTCTATTCCTACTACATATGGAACTAGGACATATTCTATTCATTTACACATAACTAACTAACAGACCCCTCAAGCCGGTGCATACAAATCATATATACCGAACTTGTTACATATGTAACTAATACGAGGACAATTGAGGGACTTGGTGAAAATATCTGCAAGCTGATCATTCGACATACAAGGCCACTAGAACTCCCCTGAGCAACAAAACCAAGCGGTTGCTGATAAAAAGAAGTTGGTCAAAAGGTCACCACAAAAATTTGAAAATAGTGAGACTAGCCGAATTCCACACTACAAAATAGGTTCTAAAACACCACCAGAAAACAAAAACTTTTCTGGAAATTAATGTTCACGCCGTGAAATTACTGTTCAGGCCGGAAAAGTAAACTGTTCACGTCGGAAAAAATAAAAGTTGTCTGAATATTGTCATAATTTATGTAATTTATATGGGTAGGCTCGGAATCAGTTGTCCTAAAGAAGTATTGTCAAAAAGTGGCCAGAATGGCTCACACGCGCTGGAAAAGTTACTGTAGTTGTAAGTTCCAGCGGCGCGCGAGCGGCTTTCTGCCGGAGCAATTGACTGGGGTTTGTCGCCCGACTTTTCTGAACAAGATGGTAGTGTTGGTTTTGCACAACACTTACCAATGAGGAGATATTGCAAATCAATCTTGAGTCATCAATTGGAAAGACGCATGGTGACTGACTTTTCTGTTCCAGTGAGACTGGAATTTCTGGGGTTTGGTCGCACAAGGGTAAACATATCTAATGGAGTACTGGTATATGTACAGTACCACTGTAGCAGTGATGAACCTCGGGAACAAGACGAAGTTGCCGGAAAATTGCACGGCAATGAGATCTTTCTTCCTAGATGCCGCTGAAATGACGCACAACAATAATTTTCTTACAAAAGCTCTGATACCATGTGTGAATGCACGGAAGAAAAATCTATTTTTTTAACAATGATACGACCCTATATATAATACATATTCTACTCCTACTACATAAGAGACTAGGACATATTCTATTCCAACGACGCATGGGACTAAGACTATTTACATATAACTATCTACCAGAGATGTTTAGCAAGTCTCTCAAAGATTTCTATCCCAGTTGTCTCAAGTTGGCCTGCAGCGCAACCTTTAGGATATAAAAGGTTTGAGACTCAATCCTATGTATTACACCCATCAGCTAGGCGAACCGCTAATGTAAACAAGAAAACAGTTACCCACATTGTGCAGTCATTAGAGAATTTTTAGCTATCTAAAACAGAGTGCGGGTCACCCAAAGGGTGTCCACAAATAAGAGAAGTTCAAGCGCTCTGTTATTTTCAGTGTGATAAAAAAAACGAGCTAGTTTGAGAACAAATAGGTAGCAAACAGAGGACGGCCTAAAGGATATGTATGTAATGACAGATGAACCACACACATGTTCTACGTAATGGAATCATATGATGTCTGCTATATCATAACAATATTAGAGAATCTGCATACATACCTCCAGTTCTGCTGCTGAACTAAATTCCTCAAAATTGAAAGGCTTTTTCAAGTCTGAATCCTTTGATGATGCATCTTCCAGAGGAACTGGTTTAGAGCTTAAACTATCGCTGGCTTCAGCAACATCATTTTCTTTCTCACCAGAGCTAGCTTCCACAACAATTGGCTCAGAACTACCAGAAACTTCCTTTTCTGTTTGAATACTTTCAGTTGCAGATGCAATATCAGTGCCAACGTTAGAGGCAACACAATTCTGTCCAGGTCTTTCTTGATTGTCCGGAGTGAGTGAGGACGGACTTTCACCATCATGCTGAACTGAAACTGCATTGACATCTTTACCAGATTCAAGATTCTTCAGAGGAGTATCCTTTTCTTCCTCGGAGCCGCTCTCAGACGCAACACCATCAACTTTCCTGCCAATCACAGAGTCCAAACTTCCCTCTGCTTCTCCATTGGAGTCTGAATTATTCTCTTTGTCGATGACAATGGATTTGTCATTCTCTTCCTCGTCTTCGTCACTGTCATCATCATTTAGATCCTCGCTATCACTATCGCCCATTATCCTCTTACCCAACCTACCAAAAATCACAAGCTTTAAGTTATTATTCCCTTTTACAAGGAACCAATTTTATTGAATAAAATGGGAATTTTCCACATACAAAATGTGTATAAAAAGTGGAAAAGCATCATGAAAAAGCGTGATTCTCTACAACTAGCATTCAATCATCTGATGTTTCCATTTTATAAATTAATGTGTTTTTTACCAGGCAGGTAACACGTAAAATTATGAGTGTTTATAAATACATCATTATACAGAAAACTGATTACTCAAGCGCACCACTTTCTAAGAACTAAATAGACACAGATCAGGTAGAAAAGAAATTAGAGATAGAAAATTCACAAACCAATTCTAGCTAAGGATTCTTATGGTCCAACTATAGAGAACCAGCATCCTTTATCCAAATAAGTAAATAAATAAAAAGAAAGAAGCAGGAAAACCAGGAAAACAGTGCTTTCCCTCCTTTCTGCCAGATTATTTGGTCTTAGAATGCTGATCTTAAGAATGAATCATTACCCTTCCAGTGGCGGAGCCATATTCAATCAAGGTCACCGGAAACTTACATTGTATTGCTAGATAAATTTTTTGGTTTTATGTATATTTACTATATGTTGACTCCCTTAAACTTTTCGATGTATCTAATTTTTTATATTTTGATACATCTTGGTGAAAATTCTGGCTCTGCCACTGTACCCTTCCCTGTCCCTGATTGCCCAAAGGCTAATGTGTTCCACTTGTTGACCAAGTTTCAATGGTTGTCGAAGGTGGCCTTGAGGCAATACAACTCTATAAAAAGGGTAGAACTATACAAAATCAGTCAAAAACATACTAAACATAAGAGTATTACCTTTTAAAACTACTTCACTTTTAAAAACTCAAAGCACACATTCATGTGATCACATTCAAATTAAACTGAAATACATTTCAGCCACTGAAAAATTATAGATGATATTCATCTGTTCAGCCTAAGATAATGGCTTTCCAAATAGAAACTCAATTCAACACAACACTAAAGCTAAACCTAAAAAATCCCAAAGTAGTTCGCATCAGCTACTAATCCTCAATATCTACTCTGGTTTCATTCCAATACTAAATATTTAGTCTTTCAAGCAAAATAGTTGTTCTTGAACAAAATGGAGCAAAAACGAATGCAACAAGTGTAAAGTGACAGGCCTTACCATATCTTGAGCTTCTTGGGATCAGAGTCATTGAGCTCAGCAGCACCTTTCCTTTTAGATGAAACAAACCCCTTAAGCGATTCCCTAACAGACCTCTCTACTTCCTCCATACACTTAGCAGAATCCTCCCTATACTTCTGCACATACTTATCCGTGTTACTATCTCCACTCTTATTACCCTTTTTCGCTGCTTCCTTGGCATTTTTCTTAAGGAACTCCTCCGCCGTCTTCTCCAACTTCCTCTCCTCCGCTTCAGCCCTCCACTCTTCCAGCTTCTTCTCCGCATTCACATGCCTTAGCCTTCGTCCACTCATGTCCCTGCACGCGTCGAAATTATTCGTCTTCTTCTGCCCTGCCTTCGTCGCCGCTCCTCTCAGCAATGAACCGAATCCTCCTTTACCTCCCCTCAGGCGCACCAACAAATTCACCAACACCGGAAAATTAGACCCGTTAAAGAGATTTAGAGTTTGGCGGTCGTCATGTAGGGGGTAGAATGAATTGGAAAGGAGTAGGAGCTGAAGGTGACAAGGGATTGAAGTTAGGGCTTCGATTTTCTGCTTTAGGGTTAGGGTCGAGATGGATGGGGTACTGAAATTTAGGGTTTTGTGCTTCCCATCGAGAAGTTTAACGAGGACTTGATGAATTACAGACCCTTCCTTCATCTCCATCGCCGGTTTAATTGATTGATCGGCAGTTTCCCTTTTGTGCTTGTCCGCCGGAACGTGCTTTAAACCGATGGGCGATTGGGATTGGGGAAAGAGAGAATTCCAAATATCGCATTTTGGAAAATATATATAGGAGAGCTCGAATTCGTTATAACTTTGCCCAAGCATGTCTCCTTTTCTCTTTTTCGGCTCAATTTATCCGCTGTAAATAGTAATTTTATTGGAAAAATGACAGCCGCTAAAATAATAGTCCAAAAGATATATATATATATATATATATATATTTATTTTATTTTTTTATTTGTATACAGAAAATAGATAAATTTTATATATTTTCGTGTATGGAATGTATATATTTTTATTTGTATACAAAAAATAAATAAATTTTATAAATTTTTCGTGTATAGAATGTAAATAGTTTCCGAGTCTTCCGACAAGTCATCAATCTCCATTCAATTGTCCATTTAAGTGTACTGGAAACCCTAAATTCGCAAACTAAACTTTAGATATTGTACACTTGAGATATTTTACAAGAACTCAAGTTCAACCTTCAAAATTTGATTAAATCTGTATTTGGTAGGTTTCGAGTTAAACTTTTATTGAAATTTTACTTGGACATCAAAATTTTGAATGAAGTGAAATTTTACGACATATACAAATTAGTTTAATTTTCTCCTTCTACGTTGTGAAATATCAATAGAACTAAGCTCATAATTGCTCGTTTAGCTTAACTTTACGAGCCAATATTACATATGTTTACCTTGAAATACGAGTAACAATTAAACTTGTATTATGGTTTTTAGGATACGTGATCTAATTCAATACCAATTGATAAATTACGTATTAAACAGTAACGACCCGGTCTATCGTTACGTAAAAACCTGCATTATAATTACTGTTATTGACTTGTTATAGATTGGTTATTCTATTATTGATGTGTTAGAGTTGATAAGCTTGAAATCGGAATGGTTATATGAGAATTTAGTCACTTAGTCCTTAAGAATAGCCTTAAATTGAGAAAAGTCAATTGAGAGTTGACTTATTGTCAAACAACCTCGGAATGCGGATTTTATGGTTCGAATAGCTTCGTTAGGTGATTTGGGACTTAGGAGTGTGTTCAAAATAATTTTGGGACGTCCAGTGTAGAATTAGGCTTGAATTGGCAAAAGCTAGTTTTTGGCAATTTTCGGACGGTAGTGAAAAATAGGCTATCGGGGTCAATGGAATTCCGACAGTAGGAGCAGGTTCCTAATGTCATTTTGGATGTGTCTGCAAAATTTTAGGTCATCGGAGTTGTTTTGGATAGTTTCGGTATCGTTGGAGGATTTTAGAAATCCCAAAGTTCTTAGGCTTGAATCCGATGTAAATTTGGTATTTTGATGTTAGTTATGGTGTTTTGAGAGTGCAAATAAATTTGAATGATGTTATGGAATGTGTTGGTAACCTTGGTTGGGCTCCCGAGGGGCTCGGGACTGATTTCGGTTGGTTAACGGGCATTTTTGGACCTAGGTAAATTGCTGGTTTTCTGGTTTTTGTGCAGCAGGTTTTCCTTTACTGCGATCGCGTAGGGAGAGTCGCGATCGCATAGTGTAATTTGTGAGGGGCAGAATTTTACTCTCTGTGATCGCATAGGTGTGTTCGCGATCGCAGAGGTTGAGCAGTGCGATCGCGTGGGGCATGTTGCGGTCGCGTAGGGATAGAGGGGTGCGCGTGGGGGGCTGGTCAGTGTGCTTCGCCATCGCGTGTGATGGGTTGCGATCGCGTGGGTTTGAGTTGCTGTGAATCGCGATCACGTGGCTTTTGCCGCGATTGCGGTGAAGAAATCACTGGGCATATTTAATTAAACCCTTCCGCGATTTAAACCTTAGTTTACACCATTGTTGTACGGAAAAGAGCTTTGGGGACAAATTTTGAAGAGGGAAATCCTTGTTCTTCATAGAGGTAAGTGTTTTGATTATTAAAACTCGATCATGGATGATTATAGAACATAAAACCAGTGTAGATTCATGAAAAATTAGTAGAAAAATTGGATTTTTGGGCTTAAGATTATGAGACCTTTAAGGGTCAATTTGAGGAGCCAAACGAACTCCGATTTTGGTGTTCTTTATAGTTACGGACTCGTGAGATGACGAATAACAGTTTGGTATAAAAGTTTCTGAATTTCGGGAGGTGGTCCTGGGGGTCGGGTTTGACCAATTTCGGATTTTTGAGTATTTTTTATACATTTCGATTGGGATTAGTTCCTTAGCATATTATAATGATATACATCTGATTGTTGGTAGATTTGGAGCAGTCGGAGGCAAAATTAGAGGCAAGGGCACTGCGGAGTAGTGTGTTAGCCGGTTTTGAGGTAAGTAACGCTTCCAAACTTGGAACTGAGGGTTCAAAACCCCAAACTATTTGATATTTGTTGTTAATTAAGGTGACGCACTTGCCAAGTGACGGGCATGCGAGCGTTTACCGAATATTTGTAGCCTGGTTCATCCCATGGCACTGTCTACTGGTTACCCCAGATTGATATTGTACTTTGAAGGTGGTAATTACCTTGAACGAAATAGAAATCATGCTAAGTATAAATGTTAAGGCTTCACGCCGATGTGTTTAGACAGGAATGGTCGATTATTGCTGTCTCTCTGTGATTATTGCTTTCATATACTTAGTCCTGTTATAGTATATGTTTCATGCCTCAGTCTCGTGAAGTGCTAGTTTATTCTATATTATCATTGTTTTGAGCTGATTTTTCATATGTTAGAGCATTGTGAGTGAGACTGGAAGGTACTGACTGAGTGAGGCTTGGAGCCTGGTTTTGAGACAGTTATGAGGTTGGACTGCACACAACAGCGATCCTGAAATCATACCTTCGTTGGCTTGATATAGCGCTTGGGCTGAAAGGAACCCCTCCAGAGTCTATACACCCCTAGTGAGCGCACATATATTGAGGGATGGATTTCCCTGGGCATGGATTTGTCCGATTATTCTGTTCCGGAGATGGATTTCTCAGTGATTATTATGTTCTGGAGATGGATTTCTCCGTGGGGGCTGGATCAGCCTTTTTCCTCAGTACTTGGTGACTGTGTCACTTGTGTTTATGTACTATCCGGGATGGACTTCCTTGGATCGGAAGGCCGTATTCGAGTACTGAGTGGACCTCCTTATGAGAAAGTGATTACTGAGTATACATCATTCTTGGTTCTATATGCATTCATTCTAGTATGCAGAGTTACAGACATATCTTGATGCATCGTGTTAATTTCCTGATATATTATTGTCATGTCCAATTTATATACTGTTGTTTGGATTGTCGGAGGTTTAGCCCGTCACTACCTCTCAGCACGTAGTTTTGTTTCGTTACTACTGAGTTGGTGTACTCACGTTACTCCCTGCACCTTGTGTGCAGATACAGGTACAACGGAATTTAGCTCGGGTCAGGGAGCATATCAGTTTCATCATAGTTGACGAGGTAGCAGTTGGCGACCGTGATCTCGTCTTCTCTTTCTTTTCTACCTGTCATAATTATTTTCAGACTATGTTAGACATTTCTTTTTATTGTATTAAGTATTAGCAGCTCATGACTATATGACACTGGATCCGGGATTAGTAGGATTTGGTATTTTGATTTCATAAACTCGTTTTCCCAAAAATATTGGATTTATTATTATAATTATTATTATTTTTATTATTATTATTATTATTATTATTATTATTATTATT
>ML402803.1:0-18230 GCA_005239525.1 Nicotiana knightiana
AGCAAATAAAAATGCAGATTCATGGGGGAAAGACAACAGATTTCAGATCTTCATATTTCATATTTCATATATAAAGAAAACTCAGTTTTACATACCTTTAAGAGTAGGATAACAACAGAAAGTCCTGACCAAATAAAGGTCAGGCAGATAGAAATCAGCCAAAAAGGAAGAGAAACCCAGCAGCAATAAACAGCAACCCCAAAGAAAACCAAACAGTCCAGCAAGAATACACCCAGAAATCTTGGGTAGGAATATTTGAAAGAACACTTCCAGAAAAAAAAAAGTCCAGCAAGAATACCAAATGATTGAACCAAGGCACCAAACAAAACCAAGTCCTTTAGGAAAGAAAACCACAGCTATAAGCCAACTTAAATTCAGACTGTTTCCCCTCCTACTGCAAATCCTTTTTTTTTTGTTTCTGTTTTTTTTTTCAATTCTTTTAGTTAGTCAAAGTTTGTATTTTCCAGTCCAAAAGGTTCAAAAAAGGGTCTGAAAAATCCTACCTCTAGTGGTAAAGAGTGTGTGTATATATAGGGATAATTGGGATGGGATATGCTCAACATATTCCCTATCCTAAATGAGCTGAAAAGGGTACAGGTACAACTGTCAACCCTATCCTTTTGAGACAGCTGTACCTTCCAGAACATTCCAGCCCTTGAAATTACCCTTCTATCCCTAAGTATCTGATTTCCTAATATTTATCTAATCCAGAAGGTTCTTTTGGGTGACAACTAATTGTTCTTAACTAAGGTTGGGTAAATTGAATTAGTTGATTAAATGACTAGAGTTGGCTTTCATACTGCTCATCTATGTTTAAGTTATTTAATTATCAGTTTAATTAAGCTCAATGGAGGTTAGTCAACTAAATTCTCTTAACCTAGGTCAAATGAATCTGTTTTAGTCCATTAACCTCAAACTAATTGTCTTGAACAAATTTTATTTTCAGTTAAATACTTAAGAAGCTACCTAAATTAATTTCTAGATTGAAGAAGTTGGAATCATTTAAATGTGAGAATAAGTGAATCAATTATTCTTAAGCTTAATTAACTCAAATGCACAATTGAACCTAACTAGTTGTCTTAGATCAATTAAAAGAAACAATTAAGTTGTTAGGCCTAACTAATTAGGGTGCTTAATCCCTACTGGTTCAAGAAGTTGATTAGGTGTTGGATAATTATTAAACCTTGGCTGAATGATTTATTTTAGTTAATTAGTTCTAAACTAATTACCTTAGGCAGATCTTAGGACTTAATTAGTTATTTAAGAGACTATTAGGCTGGGTCAATATATTATACAAGTGATCATGGAGGGAATTATGGTTAACTAAGTTAGTTTTGACAAGTATAGGTTAAACCCTGACCAAACACTGTTTAGAACTGAGTTTTCTTTTTAGCCTAATTGGTTAATTAGTTTCTGGTTAATTAATTACTTTAGATTAATTAGGTTGAACTTCTTAGACTTAGTCAATTGTATTATTACTTAGTTCAAATGTACACTTAATTATTCGCACATAAATGTCTCTTCATTACCTAATTAACTTATTACTTGATTGATTAAATTGATTGAAACTAAAGTCGAAACCAAAAGAAATTAAGTAAAACAAAAACAAAACAGAAAGTATAATTAGTATAGGCTTGCCTATTCAAAGAAACAAAACTAATTCAATTAAAGCAAACATCAAGTTACTTAAACAGAAAGGTTCATGAACTCCTAAACCAGATTAGTAATCAATCCTTAAAGCGAGAAACTTAATAGTTGAGAAAAAATAGGGAAAGAAAGGGGGAAAATAGTATGGGGAGGAAATAATAACCTCTAACCAGTGAACAATTTAAACCATGAGGTACGGATCAGGTAACACATGCATATTTGGAATTAAACAGGCCAAGAAAAGAGGATATTCAACAAAAAACCAAACTCGNTCATGCATATTTGTAATTAAACAGGCCAAGAAAAGAGGATATTCAACAAAACCAAAACTCGAAAAAATGATTTCAAACTAAATAGCATAAATCTAAAATGGTTATTATACCTTTGACATAGGCATTTTAGAGATCTAAACTAAATCAAGAACAACAAACACATGTATCAAACAGTGAGGCATGCGGTTTCATCAAAAGTGAAAAAAAAAACATCAGAAAAGAAAAGATAGGGGGGAAGGGATACCCACATGGTGCTGACAGATTTCGGCCGGAAATGATCCAAACTCACATGAATCAACAGCTCTCATCAAGAGCTATTGAGTCATGTAGCTTTGAATCATTGACTGTTTTGAATCGACTTGGTAATAGGAAACCAAGTTTTCTGCCTTTTCTTAGATCTGAAATCGAAGGGGTTTGGGTGGGTTTTCAGGGAAACTGATGGTGGGATGGGGTTAAGGGTGAGGTGAGGATCGTCTGGTAAGGATTTGGTGGCATTTGGTCGAGTTCCGGTGGTCGGAAAGCGGTGGGAGTCTGGGGGCGGCTAGGGTTTCTTTTAGAGAGAAGTGAGAGAGAGAGATAAACGAAGGGGAGGGGGTTAGGCTTTTTGAGTGAATGGGGGGGGGGGGGGGGGGTAGGGTTTAGTTTGGACATTTATATAGTTAGGGATTGGGTAGTTCTCAGCTGTTGGATCTGGAAAGATCAACGGCTGAGATTGATCTTAACTTAAACGGGGTCGTTTTGGTGGTGTAGGGGCAGGCCGGGTTGCGGGGTTTGGGCTGGTCCGGATTTGGTGTTAGGGAGAAGGGATTTTGGGCCTCGGTAATTTGGCCCAGGTCCGTTTTTTTTAAACCTCTTTTAACTTAGTTTTTGTCTAATTATAAATTAATTAAAAGTAATATCATTTAATTTAATACTCATATCATTTAAGGAACAAATTTCACAATTTTATTAGAAAAAATGAATGAATTAATCATTAAATCTACGTTGTGTCAAATAATCAACATTTTTGTTGTTATTTATTTTAACCGATTACAAGTAATATATTAATTAACTCTAGTTTAAATTTTGATTAATGCATAAATTAAAGGTTGAAATTTCTAGTTAAAAATGTGATTATTTGAAGAATAATTTTCCGTAATTTTCCAATAAAAAATGATTGAAGTCATGCATCGAATCATGCAACTTTAAATCATTTATGATTTATGTAATGCAAATAATTCACACACAGACATTGAAATTCAACAAGGTTTATAATCATTAATGAATTTATTGAATTTTGTAGGAATATATAGTAGGTTAAAAATTACATGCTCACAACGCATATTTCTTTTATATTAAAATAAAGAAAGCTTTTTTAGTTTCCTTGTAGCCAGTTACAAGCGAGTCAGGGGGTGGGGGTTTTCTATTTTCTTGCAATGTTGGTTGTTCGCCTTTAGTTAAAAGTATAAGTAGAGGGTTCCGTTTTCCCCACACTTCAGAAAAAGTAAAAAAGTATGGATGAAGTAAAAAAAAGTACATAAGGGGTGAGAAAGAAAAACTTGGTTACCGGAATCGAAGGTTAGGCCGACTACTTTAGTAGAGCAACACCTAAAAAAGTTGATTCCTACCCCTTAACCTTTCTTTCAATGTTGCCAATTCCCAGAATACTAATGTATCCTCGTGTATAAAGTTGTCCAACAACTTTCTTCCTCTGACTTCTTTAGCCACTTCCGTATCTGTCATATTCGGGAAAGCTTTCTTCGTGGCAATGAATTTAGCAATGCCAGCAACCTAGTAAGGGCTAGCTGTCTAAGGACAGGTTAAGGCAGGGCCTGCTGGGCTTGCTTTTGTGACCACCTAGCCTCTCTTACTACCACGGTAGAACCTAGTTTGTTCAGCACCAATCATATTCAGGCAACGAAGCTTACACTCATTCACATTGACTTGCTTGCATACCTTCTCCGAGATAAGGAAAGGGGGTTCAGATACAAGTTGGTATTAAAGGAAGCACTTTTAGAACACACCTAAACAATCGTGTACTTGGGAGCCCCGAGACTTTCTTATAGATACAGACTTTCCGTACTGCCAAAGAAGGAATACACTTTACAAAGGATCTACTTAACTAGCAATTGAGCATTTCATATTTTTCCGTGCTACTTCCCATTCCAATAGAGGTTTTTCCAATAAAAGGGGGTCGTGTACCACAGTTCGAGTTAAAAAGAAGAAAAGGGTTGCGATAGAAAGAGAGGTCACAAGAGAAGAAAGATACAACATTCGTTGGAACAAAAGAGAGAAACAAAAAACAACTTAAATAAAGATCTGGTTGATTCCATTAGTCAGTCACTAAGGGATATGACTGAGACAACTCATAAAAGTCATTTCAGGGTCAAGGGCTAAAGCTTCTCTTAGGAGAATCCCTTTGCTACACTCGACTTAAAGTCACCTACGAACTCACTCATAAGGAAACTCATCAAGTAGGTCTTTCGAGTCTTTCAAGTACTGGTGAAGCTTTAATTGAAGACCTTTCAGTGCCCTTTCGTGTACCTTTATCTATAATAGTAAGAGAGGTTGAACCTGTAAGAGCTAACATAACAGGAAAAAACCTCCTCTAGGGAAATGACCCTGATGCGTGTAATAGAGAATAGGCATGCTTGGCTTACTTGAATCTGTGTTGGGGATGGAATTGCCTACCTGTCTAGTTAGCTTGAATGAAAGCGTAAGGCAAGCCCAAGGGCTAGTAGTAAGGCATTGGGGATCGTAGACCACTAAGGAGAGAGGCCAGTCTTCCTACTCAGCATAGGACTTAGCTGGGAAGAGACTTTCTTCTTCTCCCCCTGTCGATCNTACCACTAAGGATAAAGGACATTCTTCCTACTCCATAAGACTTAGCTGGGAAGAGACTTTCTTCTTCTCCCCCTGCCGATCTAGGAGCAGCCTTGTATTTTCCTTTGTACAATTTTAGTTGATAAATAATAAGCTCTGGAAGCAGATAGACTGATGGTAGGGAAGAATAGCACATATCATTTCTCTAAGAATAAGTGAGTTTCATGATGAGTCCAGCTCGTAGTGACCCCAATATTGTGTCATGGCGAACTTGGAATGCCTTCCAAGTTTATAGTCTTATAAAAGTAGTAATTCTGCATTCCTTTTTTAGTTATCGTGAAATTTATCAAGGCTCTTCTCTATGAAAAATTCCTCCTCGTTCTTCATCCATTCCCATTCGATGGAGAAAGAACTTCTTTTGGGTGTTCGGTCAGGCTTGCTTAGGCCGAGTAAGCAACTGTAGAAATTTTGTATACCAGTTTTCAGTATTAGAAGGGTTTGGGTGATTGAAGTATATTTTGGCCTATAGTTAGCTCCGCTTAAGGTACTGAAGTGAGCCATTAGCTCATATTTTGCATCTAAATCATTAGCTCCGCTAAGGAATCAAGCACCCAACCCAATAAGATCATCAAATACGAATCACTTCCGAGACGGGAGAAATAACATAGTAGTAAAGAATGCGCATAAACCCATTCCTTCGCAAATGACACCATAGCCAACGCTCTATCTAAAAACCATTCTTTCTTTCAGGCCGGTAGGGGGAACCTTCCACATGAAAGCGAAAGGAAGCAACCGATCAAGAAATGAAAAGAGAAGGGGAATGGTTAGTGATGACGGCATAGGACATGGAAAGTTCCTTCTCTCTCTTTTGAATCCTAGGGATTTCCTCAGGGAAGAGCCCAGTCCCTGAAAAATCCATCTCGGTTGTTATCATTCAAATGAGAATATAGGCCTGATTGAAGCATAAAATTGAAATAATAACAATGAGAGGCTTTTATCCGTTGACGGTCATCTTACCTGTCTCCTACGCTATGCTCTTAACTGGACCAATCGCTTTGTCCTGATTTATTGAACAAGTGCCCTATGGAACATGTTTTATGGAATTTCACTCTTTATGTAATATTTCTTTTCTTACTGACTGAATTCAGGTAGAGAGAGGAATATTTGATCAAAACCCTTAGTCCGATAGTGGGATAGTATACATTCAATCTGGATAAAACACTGAGATGAAAGACGAATCAAGCAAGAAAGGCAGAAAGAGGGCCGTTTTCTCGAGTGAGAGTTCTTTTTTGGGGTTAGTATGACTGTCCTCATTCTAGTTGGTAGGTGTGCGAGTAAGAGGGTAGTCGGCAAAATTATATGAATTGAAATGGGACTTCAGCTTCGACAATCATATCCTCCCTCGAGCAAATAAGGTGGAGTGGACAAGGCAGAGAAGAGAGGAAAACACAAGCTCAAACTTCAGCATTTCCATTACGTGCGGAAGTAAAGGAAGCATTTCCAGTTAATAAGAACTAAAATTTCCATTGGGTAGGGAGCTAAGAGAGATTGGAAAGGTTTAAATAAGAGTGTACCTAGCATCTTTCGCTCTCTCTTATTAGAAGAAGGAAGGGGCGCGACCCCACTCAACTTGAAGAAGTAGCTTGTCTATTTTGTTTTCTTGGGACATGCTCTATGGTCACATCACCAAGCCACCCAATAAGCCATTTTATTTGCATAAAAGTATGGAATCAATTCAGGTCAGCCTTTTTAACTTAATAATTACCAAGGAGTTGATTGATCACCAATTTAAATTCTCCATAAGAGTTGAAAATCTTTCAAATCCACAGCCATCTCAAGTCAAGTATGAGGGCTTGGTACTATGCGAGATTATTAGAACAAGGTTTCAACAAGGTGAAGGAGTGCGGAAACACTTCTTATTCAGAAGTAAGAAAGAGGACTCCAACTCCATCTTGATGAGCAACATCAAGGAAGTAAGGACATTTCCAATACCGATAGCAGCTCCCGTTGAAGCAATTGTACCAGCTCCTGCACCCATTGATTGTGACCTCTCCTCTGAACCCTAATATTTTCCACTAACATCTCACCTGGTAGTAGTAGCTTCCTCCTCTCGCCGTGGTATCCAGTGTAGGTGCACTATCTCATCAATATATATATCTGGGTTAGCTTTCCTATAGAGTAAGTCATACTGATCGTCTTCGAGGAAGGGTTTTTTCCCTTCTCATTGTTTTTTGGTGTACTTGGCTTCGCTTATCTATTACTACAATCTTTTGGTCTAAATTTTGATATCTTATTAGGATCAACGGGGTCAGTTGGCTAGAGAGCGGGGCTATTCTTCTTTCGAGGAGACAAAGTCGTCCCTTCTACTGACCGAACCCTCAGTTCGGGGGCCTTCGTAAACATGTTACGAAGCTCCAGTGGATTGAAGAAATCCCCGAGGGCGTGGTTTGAGAATTTTTATAAGGCCATAGTTTAGTTTGGCTAAAAAATATGTGCTTCTGATCACACATATTTCGTAATAAAGGGTGAGAAAGGCCATCTCATGTTTAAGTTGGATTTTCCTATGGAAAAGGAAAGATTGCCTATGCTTAAAGATTTTCCATAACCAGGACTAAGCGTGAACCTATCCAATATTGTACTAAAAGTAGGAGTATCTCTTGGATACCTCTTTATGGATGAACTTCAAAGGGCTATCGCTCCATTTCTTCGTGCATCGGGGGGGGGGGGGGGGGGGGGGGGGAGGGGGGAGTATGGGTCTAAAGGAAACCTGGCGGTAGCAGTGGAGGCCTCGATTGGACGTCCTTCGATGTAGGCCTATTTATGGATAATATTAGTTATTCAAATGACGAAGAATTCTCCCATCCAAACCTCCAAAACACTTCAGGCCATTTTTTCTATGAATAGTTTCAATCAGGATTCCATCGATTGTACCTAGTGATTGCCTGGGTTGGTGTGTGATCACCAAAGGTGAAGTAACCCTTCATATTCTCTCTCCACCTATGCCGAACACCCCATTCCGGTTCCGCGTGAGATAGTTGGTCTAATAAATAGTCCAACTTCCTTGTATCTTAAAGCGATAACAGGATGTTAGGTCTAGTAAGAAGACTTTTCTTCCTTGGTTGGGGGATGTACTGCCCTACCTTTCGATCGATACAGAGTTGAGGAGGCCGATCACGAACGCTACAGGTGTGGGAGCGATCCTGGTCAGGGAAGGCTAAGACGACGCTCTTATGGATAAATCGGTCAACTGTAGGAAACTGGCAAGTTGCTGTCTCCTCCTCCTTCCCTTCCTTGCTTCGAGGTGCGCCTGACATGGCATTTTCATGATTAAATAATATTTCATTCTGGTTGTTTCCTCTAAGTATCTTTCTTCTATTAATCTCAGCCTTAGTATAAGCGGGTAGCGGCATTAGGTTATCCACCCTTAAGTGGTATTACCGGCCATTTTGGAGGAGCAGTTGATTTACATCAGTACTAGGCTATGAGAGGCTCAACATCTGGTCCAATATAAAGCAAGCCTTGCGAATGATGGTGCCTCCATACTGGTAGGTGGAAGGTCGCAAGAGAAAAGAAAACTTTTCTTCTTAGCAGGTTTTCAACCTACCCGAGGTAAGGAAGTAAAGCAACCAATAGCCTTTTTAGAATTTGATTCAATAAAAATTCAAGTTTCATTTTTGAATGAAGTTAGATGATACAACTCTTATTAGTTTAATAGTTTACCCAAGAGTTACTCAATGAATATATCTCTATTTATCCTATTGGGATTGGAGCAAAAGTGGAATGGAAGAAAGAAAGTTTCCCTTATCTTCTCATCCAACCGCTACCTCCTCCCGACATGAAGGAATGCCCAATAATCCTTCGGGGGCTGGTATATCCTTTCAGTTCTGGTCTGGGGAAGGTCGATCAATGAAAGGACTTCTACACTTTCATTCCATTGATAGAAGTCTAACTAGAAATAGACTCTCCCTATTACTTTGAGAAGAGAATCGTTGGTTTTCAGTGAGCTCTAACAATCGAAGCGCCTAAAGGAGCTTGTGGTAGTAATTGTAAATGAGCAAGTAGGGGGCGGCAACTAAAGAGGTAGTGAGACTGACCACAATTTCAAGAATATTTTGACTTTCTTTCATTTTTGCTTTCTCTCTTCTCTTGTAGTTGGCAGTCCTAATCAACGGGGTTGGTTGAACCGCTATACTCTATCTTCGTTGATTACTATTGGATTGAGCTATAGAAGCTATTTGACCTACGTGAACACTGCAGGTTCAGAGAGCACTTTTTTCGTTGAGAATTCCTTGTTCCCTTTCGTGTGAATTCCCCAACGGTGAATTCAAAACTTGTGAGGCTCTATCTATTAAGGCCCCCTCCGCATAGTAATCAACAGGGTGCAAAAAAACGAAAGACCTTCTTTTATTTAAGTTCCTCCCAGATACATGGCTTATATACCCGACTCAACATTCTTGGAAAACAATCAAATCGAGGGTTCGGAGGAGAATTGGCCATTCAATCTTGTGAACTAAAACACCAGTCAAGGGAAGAAGGTCGGTAACAAAAGGTAATCTTTCTTTTTCAGTTAAGTATGTGCATGAATGATCCACTTGCCTCCACTAACGTGGCCATCTCCAATAGTTTGGATTAAAACAGATAATCATAAGAAAATGATCGGTAAGGGGCGCACAACAAAAAAAATGCAAAGCCAACACAAGAGAAAAGAAATATGTTCACCCTCGGCAATACGTACTTGATAATACCCCGACGTCCAACTCAAAGAGGGAAATGTAAAGGGCGTTAGCGGTCTTTTTTTCCTCGCCTGTTACTGGGAAGAGAGATCCACTGTCATTCTTCACTTCGTTCAATAATTAGTCAGGTAGAAAAGTGTCCCAACAAGTCTCCTTAAAAGTAGATGGGTCATCCAATAGCTCTCCTGCATCTAAGACTAATTTTAGATCTTATTCCGGTTTGCATGCAGAAAGACCAGCTTTTGACAATAAATCCAATGAATACTTGCACTGGGTTCCAAAACTTGCGACCTCATCACTTTAATCTCCAGAAGAGACTTTGAGTCTCCTAAATCTTTCATATCAAACTGGATTCTTAATCTTCTCCTTCTCTCGTGACTTCAGGCGCTCAAGTTTGCGTCATTCATCGTTGTCCCATGGATATGGGTATAGAGTGAATTCTATTCAGTCTTTATGAATGTTTGTGCACTCCTTATATCATAAAGAAAAAATTAAGTATGGTGCCCCGGGCGGTGCTTGTGTGGAGGGTGCGCCACCTGAAATCGGGCTTGAAGCTCTCTCCTTACCAACAAACCGAGAGCTGATGGCTGTTTGTCATGACTACTATCAAAAAGCTCCTATGAAGATGAATATTTCACATGGAGGGAGACCTCTTCCTTTGTTCCGGTTAGTACATGGTTCTGTTGTTTACCTTGCGCCTCCGTCCAAAATTTTTCCAAATCAAATGATTCAAGACCTGAACTGAAAGACTATGACCATATTATATTAACTGTTCATATTTAGTTCATTCCATAAGTATGCTCCCAGGTACCTGTAATTGTGATCCATTTTCCAGAACCAAGGGGTCTTTCTATAGAAACCTCCACGAACAATATCATACGGAAATGAAACTAGTAAAGTAAGATGCCTGAACTCTTGGTTTCGCCTTGTCTTTACTTTTCCCCCATCCTCCCGTCGCCTGTAAAATGCGGCCTGTTCGAATTCTAATCACTTTGACGCGAGAAAGGGGGACCACCCTCTAAGCCTAAGTATTCCTCAATGACCTATGGCGTACAAGTACCATGAGGGAAAGGTGAAAAGAACCCTATTTAGCGTATAATGTTAATCCCGTAGCAGATCAATTCCAATGAGCCTCTCAAATTAGTACTATTAGTAATCGACTCTATAGCTTCTTCAATAAACGCTGGTTTTTTTATCAAGTTTTGAATGACTTCCTAGTCAGATCATTCCTGCATTTCAGACGCGACAAAGAGCAAAGAGTAGCATTCACAAAGAAATGGTGTAAGCAGAAGGGAAGGCTCAACAAGCGACTGCCCGAGGAGTGATCCCTCTCTTATTTTTTCGTTTTTGTAAGATAAGAAAGGAAAGTAGAGAAAAACAAAGCAATGCCAGGAGCTCCGTCAATTCGATGTTTATCGATAGACGAAGCTCTCTCTTTATCATCTCGTGCCAGATGCAACATGCTTTTTCCTTCTCATGAACGCGCGGTACCCCAGACCGAAGAAATTCAAAAATGAATGGAAAAGAATATCAACATAAGGCCTAGATGTAACCTGTGCGAAGCAAGCCTACACTAGCATGCAACTGGTTTTTGGTGTAGGCTTACTCAGGCCTATCTAGAAGTCTGAAGTTTCGTCCATAGAAGGTCTAATTCTGAGCCGAAGTATAGGGTGGAAAACCTGTGCTTCTTAAAATATCCCATAAATCTAAATAAAGTATAAACTTAAAAGCTTGACTAACAAGCGAGAAAGTTTACTTTGAGAAAGAAAAGGGACGCCCTAGCTGCGCCACTCAACTGCACTAACTAAGCCCTCCAGAGAAGTTCAAGGAAGTAAAACTACACACTACTGGAAAGAGATGGCGATCCCCATAACTACATGTGATGGGTATCATTTGTCATAACGCTCTAACACATGTCGTAATGGCGCTTTGGAACACTGCCGATAGGATCTATGTCCATCCCCAACTTCCTTTCAATCGATATCAGAAAATTTAGGCTTTCTCTATGTCATCAAAGGAGGAATAGGCATACGCTGGTTCGATAAGCCAAGGAAAAACAACCACCGCTTGGTTTTGATACTCAAGTGACCCGCCCTGATAAAGAAGATCGATGCAAAGGTTATATTTCACCACCTCTATCTACCCAACTAGTACTATTTGATCTAAAAAAATCCAACCTAGAAACTTTCTCTCCCCCTAGAAAACCCTCTATCCCCAAGCCCTTTACTAGGTTGGGCGGCTGGACCTGGGGTTACCCGTGATATGTAATGGCACAACCAGAAGAATCATCCCAAGCGTTGCTAATGTGGCTAATAAACTATTTCTTTGGAAATATCCTAATAAGATGACCTCCTTTTTTTTTAATTCACAGGCACATGAGGTCAAATTCCGATTAAGAAAGAATTCATTTTTTTTCATGTGAACGACCCTATCTTGTATTGAAAGGTTTTTTGTGCTATACACCACATTGATAAATACCAACCTCCTATGTACCGTACTCTTTTTGTACCTCGAAAGTTTGAAGAAAAACAAACATGAAGCTTCGTTCCTCGGCAAAATGTTCACTTTTGTTTTGCCGGGTTTTTAGCATTAATGAAGGGAGAAGATACCGCATTGTGGATCCAAGCACACGAAGTTTAGGAGGTGTCACCGCCAATCACGTAAGATAATAAGTGACCTCAGTCTTCATATCTATGTGTGGCACACAAACGAATCTTCTTGATGACTCTTCACAAGTAGGCGCGAATCGATTTGAAATCAATTATAGAGCGCTGAACAAAGTGACCATCAAGAACAAGTACCTTATGCCTCTTATTGAAGACCTTTTTGATCAGTTGAGTGGAGCACGATATTTCACGAAGTTTGATTTGCGGATTGAAGTCATTCTAAAAGCTCCTCAGTTTGTGTCCCAGTTGCCGATCAATCTAATAAAGACTAAAAATGACCAATCACTTGCTTTTTTGCCATCTTGGGTTTCAGTTGTAGATACGATTGATTATGCCATTATTTCTTTTGGTGGAAGAGAATGAAGAAGATCTAGGCATGCACATTCATGGAGAGGCCAAGTAATGGGTTACGGTTCTGCGACAAGTGAAGTTTCAGTTGGAAATGCCTTCTTGGGTGACTCTTTCCTTTGATAGCATGCTTTATCGGTGGAAGTTGTCGAATGATGGCCGACTTCTCTTGTCTTTTCCATTGATTGGCTTACATATGGAAGGTTTGGACAAGAATTCCTAGACCGAGTGTTGAGCTTTCGGGATCAAAGAATCTTAAGAATTGCCTCTCTTACTTTCATATTTAGTTGAGGAATTAAGACTGCCCCTCCTTATGAATGAAAGCCCGAGGGTCAGGAAAAAGAGGTTGATAACGCCGTGATAACTTCCCTTTGGTATGGTACCTTAAAAGTTGTACTTTATCTTTCATTGGGAAGACGGGATGGTTTTTCTGCCCCCAAACTCTGGCGAGCAAGTTGAAATAGACATACAAACCTCTTGCCAACCTCTTGGAGAGAGCGACATAGACCAGATGAGTAGGGATGCATCTCTGTGGACCGCTCGTCGGGCCTGATAGGTGGTGGTACACCCTTATCAAAGGAACCGTACGTGACACTCTCGCGTCATACGACTTCATCCCGGAAGAAGCACATTCCCTTTCCTTTGACTAACGGGTCCTCAAACCTTTATGATTTCGTGCCGAACATGGTCTCCATCTTCGAAATTATCGTTCAATGAGACCCTAGGTCTCGTTGTTTCCATTTTCTATGTCACGCCTTAACCTCGTTATATAGCGGAGTTTCCTAGCTGCCGGCATATCTTTTATGTCACCAGCCACATAGTCTGCAGCGTCTTTCACTGCATCGTATTTGCCGGGGATGAATCCCCTTTGAATTTGACTATGAAAAGGGGAAAATAGGCACATAGTAGTTTAGAGTAGAAGGAGTGAAAGCCACTTGACTGTAAGGAGAGAAGTGGAAGCTACTCGACCAGACAGGAGAGGAGCTCTAAGTTGGAATTCAATAGTTTAAGAAATGGTCATCTGTGCGTAACAGCTACTTGTGTCATCGTCATTGTCATTATAGGACTATCTTTCATTTTGCTTTTACTTTTTTTTTTAAATCTCCCATTTTCTAAATTTTTTCATTGTCTTTAGTACGATCTGGCTTCACTATGTTAAAACTAGTATTTGCGGCTTGCTTTCTATTTTTTCAGTTTGGGAACTCTAGAAGGAAGGCAATTTCAATAAATTAGAAAACCCAATATCTCAACCGGCTGCTATTATTCAACAAATTATGGACTGGCTGAAAGACTGTTCTCAGCTTCTTGACATCAGATCATCTTGGATGTTTTCTAATTTTATTCTTCTCGATGCGCTCTACATTCATCAAGCTCGTAAACTCGCAATGACTCCAAAATTATTATTGATTGCTTCAATGAAAATAAAGAAGCCCATAATATTACCCATACCTAGACTCATTGTGGAGTTAATTAGAGTTGGTATTTCTAACTAAGTCGCAAGGAGGGCTTTGGGAAAAGAGCAACTCGAAAGTACTTTACTTCCGTCCCAGTACTGAAAGACTGATTCGGTATATTTATACCAATGATATCCGCGTTGATTCCCAATCTTCAGCGAAGCGGGTCGCCTTTCTCCTTGTTCGGGCATAGCTCTTGCACACTATTTCTAGTGGTCTACTTTTTGATTGATGTGCTATTTCAATACGGAAGGACTAGCAGTTGCAATGAATGACCTTCTCGATACCTTATTAGTGCTTTAGAAGCTTGATTCTTGACTTCTGGGGAAAGATTGATTCATATCATAAGAGACTGCTCTTATCTAAGAGTCTTAGTAAAAGGCTCGGGGAGGAACCCCTTCATTAAGAAGGAAGTGAAGGCGTGCCTCCCCAGAGAGCCCCCGACGACATATAATTACCTTAAAAGGGGTTGCCCTCCTTGAGACTTCCTCAGTCATAGTAGTCTGCTTGATAGACTAACTAATTACTAAATAGAATTGCCAGATCAACCATCAATCTTGGGGTTTTTGCTTTCTGGAAAAACCTCTTACCAGATAGTTGTTCGCTACAGCATTTAAGTCTAGCCTAGCCTCTCTCGCCGTTCTCTAGGAAACTAGTGGCTCGCAGTTGTTTAGTCGCTTCTCTAGGAGATAGGAGACGTGCTGCTGACTGGGTTCAGGACACAACCATCGTATGGACCGTCTGCTACCAAGTCCATGGGTTGAAACCCATAACAAACTGAAAAAGCACTTCTGTCGGTCGAACAACTCTCTGGTCTCCCCAGGTGCTCATGTTACTTTAACAAAAAATCATGAAAATAATTATGTAGGGTGGAAACCCTTCGTGACTGCAATCGTACATTTTCGTCTTAAGAGAAAGAAAACACTAACCCAGCCAAGACTCACCAATAAGGTAACTCCGTCCTATGTTTTTTGGATCAAATCCGGTGACAATTCTCCACTCATGTCTTTCCAGAGCTGGGTAAGTGATCTAGGGCATCTCTTCGATCCATTCTTCCCAGCGCTCCGTAATCAGATCTATAACTGCTATTGCTTATGCAAGAGTAACTAGAGAACTGAGAATTGCAATAAAGTTGTCAACTTAGAAAAACCGAAAGTCCATGCGAGTCGGGCTGATGTTAACCAAAAAGATACCCTCCTCGAAAGGGCTTGAAATCAAAGACCCTGTCAGGGATAGAGTTGAGAATGACATTAAAATTGAACAACTATGTAGGAGTACTAATACGTTTTAGAAGGGTATAATTTATTTAATTGAGTGAAATTAGTCCAGTATTCTTTCTGAATGTGATAGTTGAGAACTGTGATTTTTCGCTCGATATATTCTTTCCATCACACTCTGGCTTTAGCATCTGCCGAGCACATCTAAGTGAAAAATAGAAAAAACTAAATTTCAATTGGATACCCTTTTTTGTCTGTTCCACGTATAAGTCAAGTTGAATTTAAAAAACAGAATTCAGTGTTAGAAGTATTAAAATCCATAAATTCACTATGAAACAAAGGCGAAACCAAGCCCTAAATTTGATACTTTAGAAAACAGCAAATAGTAAACATCAACTATCAATCATATTAATATTACATCCATCTCGACATAGAAGTGTTGGAAAATAAAGCTATCTGAGAGGCAGAGAGTTCGATCAGTAGAAGTGACAACTTTGTGTCCCTGGAAGAACAATAGCCCTGCTCTCTAGCTGACTGATCCCGTTGATCATATAATTGGGAGGGAACATGTCAACATGTGTATTTGAGAGATTGTCCTCGGGCTGAGTAGTGTCCACATGAGTTCGTTGAGGTTACACGGGCATCTTTATTTGATCATGGGCCAGGACACAAGGGTCCTTGTACTATTTAGGTATGAAGAACCCCGGAGGTGACTGCAATGAGCAGAAATCTCACTCACGGGCCTGAACGACAAGAAAACACTCGAACGTGAGAGCAAGGGATCACCCAGGAGAGGGAGGAAAGAACCATGCTTTCAGAGACCTAACCCAACTAGGTCCGAAAGATTAGATTGAGGAATGCAAACTCATTCGACAAAGAGTCCATGCCGGACTTGTTCTCGAAGTAGCATTCCCATAAGTAGAGGATGAAACCCTTTCTTGTTTATCCTGACAAGGGTTTATGAATCACTCAAACGAGCCTTTCTAGAAATATATGAATCGGCATCCCTATCCATATGTTTATGCGCAGGGGCATCCAAATCCGAATCTATAGAATTTATTGGGGAATCCCTATCCACACCCGAATTGGCTAAATCTAGTATAGTGGGTCTTATTCCGATGTGGGAAAAATCCTTTTAAAAGGTATCTCGGGAAAAGAGGACATAGAACCATAAGGCGACCGCAAAAACGCTAGCACAAATTGCTCCTACAGACACGCATGATAAGGGGGTGTGGGGACAACCAGGCCACCACTTTTACCAGATATGGGTCCGGACGACCCAAGAGCCTCGTGACTATCCGGTGATAGTCACTTTGATTTCCTTTTATACTAAAAAATGAAAACAGAAAGATTGAGCATAAAAATAATATAGAGAATGAGTTATTACGTGCAAATAATGGAAATTCAATAATAAGAGTCTGATCTTCTTTATCATGTTTATTTTTTCTTCAAACCCTCAATCCGCTCTCGCTCACCTCTACTAACGGTGTCTTGGTTGATGAAGCAACCACTAGTCGCCCTTAGCGCTCCAAAACACCCTTTCGTTTGCGTGAGCAACGGTCCCTAGCGCGCAGGCCTCGTCTCTGTACCCTTCCATAGAGGAGGGACCTTCAAGCATATAAAGTGTTAACAAAGATTGGATGTTCCTTACTCATTGCTCAATCTTATACGCATTGTCCCATAGGGTGCCCCAATAGGGCCCGAATGAAAGACCCAAGCCTACATGAATGACATGAATCATCAATGTCTCCTGGGACAGGGAGAACCTTTCCGGCAATACAGATTCCACATCCAAAATGCTCGGAAGGAACCTTCGATATCCAATCCCAGGTGGAACCTACCCTAAGAGCGAATTTTGAGACAAACACCCAAATAGTTCTTCAACCACTTGAGGAAGAATTTCCAAATCTATTTAGTATTGAGATGTTGGCCGGTCTGTTCAAAAATCTCAGATGTTACTTTTTTGCATGAATCCGACCTTTTCGGGGTTGAAAGAGTAAGTGCAGCTATTAAATAAAATACGCATCTGCTATTGACTCGCCCCTCTTGAGGTTTGTCGAAAATAATTGTACCTCAGCCAGAAGAGCATTTCCCTGGCGAAGAGATTTGAAAGAACGGAACTCCAAATTATTGAATAAGCAATATTTCTACCAAGGTTAAGGAGTCAACTGAGCATCTCAGCGTCAGGATTGAATACCTACATCGAATCAGAGTTCCCGCCGCCCGCCCTGAACAAAAAGAAGGTATGGGCCACAGGTCGCACATAAGTCGCCGGGTCGAACGACAGAAGAACACCCAACATAAAGATGCACATTCCTCCATGTGAAATATTCATCTTCATAGGATCTTTTTGATAGTAGTCGTGACCAACAACCATCAGCTCTCGGTTTGATGCTAAGGTGAGAGCTTCAAGCCCGATTTCAGGTGGCGCACCCTCCACAAAAGCACCATCGTACGAAGGGGGGACGGGAAAAGCAGCAGGCCCAAAACCTTCGACCCTTCCTTCTAAATGGGGGTGCCCGAGGCACCTCATCTTCTCATTTCGTTGTTGTTCATTCCCATTAGGCCGAAGTGTTTGGCCTTTTCTTCTCCACGCCCGCTCAAGCTTTGCTGACCTATCGCGTGGTAAAAATAATAAAAGTATGAAAGAATAGTAAACAGAGCACACAATAGAAAGATTCTAAATATGAGAAGTCCCCCTTGGATTCTAAAAGAAGGAAATGAAGAAGGGGAACAAAATGAAATAAAGCGTTTCCAGCTCTAGTTTCAGATGATCTTTGATGCGCGGCTAGAATTCATGATTTTAAGCATTATATACCTTGCATTTTATGTGCTTTAATGATAAAAATACACTTGTTATGTGCTTAATGGAGTTTATTTCATGTGTAGGTGAAGTGGAGATGGGAACGGAGACGAATTTGGAGAGCAAATACACACACAAGATCATTGAAGGAGCAATGATTATCAGTTTTCTTCATTTTTATTCGAGTATTTTCAATTCATGCACACTTATGCAATTGTGTGACCATAGCATGAGTGGCTAAACACCCATTGTTCTGGGGTTGTGGTTTAGCCATGGATATTGTTATTC
>MDKJ01242151.1:0-16964 GCA_005239525.1 Nicotiana knightiana
TATTTCTGACTCATAAACGAGCTCCACAAGCTAGGTTTAGTTCTAAAATTCCACCACAACTTAAAAAATAGTGCTTTTGAAACATCGTGCAGTGATCTAAAACCAATACCTCCTTCTTCAGTTCGCATACACATTGTGGTCCATGATGCCCAGTGTCTCGAATTTCCTCCTATGTTACTGCTCCAAAAGAACTTAGCAAACATTTTGTGCAGTCTATCAATGACATATCTAGGTGGATTCACAGCTGAGAGCAAATGAATATGAAGGCTTTGTAGGACATTAGCTATCAGCACTATTCTACCACCAATTGAGAGTAACTTGCCTTTCCACGATTGCAACTTGTCCATCACCTTCCTCATCAAATCATGGTAGTATTCCATTCTCCTTCTTGCATAGAAAATAGGGCAGCCTAGGTACGTAAAAGGAAATTCCTTATTACATATCCCTGTTATCCTCTCAACCTTTCTAAACACCTCACCATTTGTAAGGTGGTGCATATAGAAAGCTGATTTTGATTTGTTGATCAACTATCCTGAAGTTGTTTCATACGCATGTAACACTTGCATAAATAACCTCAAGGATCTTACACGTGATAAAGCAAATATTATCAAATCGTCTGCATACGCTAGGTGGTTGATTTTTGGGCTCCACTTTGGTAGGCCAAAACCATGAAATTGTCTATTCTGATGCAATGCATTGAGCCCCCTCAAGAGTGCTTCAACGGCTATTATGAACAGCGTAGGTGACAGGGGATCTCCCTGTTTCACTCCCCTTTATGACTTGAAAAAACCATGCGACTGACCATTAACTAGAATAGAGTACCAATTATATCAAAGATTAGCCCAATGAAATTTTCTGAAAATCCCATCTTCCTTAGCATTTTGGTCAGGAATAACCAGGACAGCCTATCATATGCTTTGGCCATGTCTAGTTTGATCACAACATTTGCTCCAAATCTTGTTCTTAATCTTATGTCTGTTATAATCTCCTGTGTCAACAAGACATTCTCCACTATGCTCCTCCCCTTCACAAATCCTGCCTGTTCTTCAGAGATCCAGTTTGGTAATATGTCAACAATTCCTTCATGAATCACCCTCGAAAAGATTTTGTTGACAAAGTTACTTAAACTAATTGGTCTCAAGTCTGCAAATGTGTTAATTTCTTTCTTTTTAGGCAGTAATACCAAGTTTGTATGAGTCACATATCTAGGTAGATTCTGCCCACAAAAGAATGCTTTAACCATGGCAACCACATCATCCTCGATAATTTCCCAACAAGAGTAATAAAAAGCTCCAGTGAACCCATCCGGTCCTCCAGCTGAGTTTGCATTTAGCCCCATTACAGCATGCTTAACTTCTTCATTTGTAGGTAATGTCATAAGTTTTTCATTCTGCTCCATGTCCACCATAGAAGGCACATGACTTAGAATGCTAAAGTCATTAGGAATCTCATTTTCAGTGAACTGATCCTTGTAGAACTTCACTGCCTCCTCAGCAATCCGTTCTTCCTCCTCCAGCCCGTTATCATCTCTATCTTTGATTCTTGTAATCTTTAGTCTTTTCCTCCTTCCATTTACTTGTGCATGAAAGAACTTTGTGTTTCTATCTCCATCCTTGAACCACATCATTCCAGATTTTTGCCTCCAAAATTCTTCCTCTATTGCCAGGTATTTAATCATCTCAGCCTGTACTTTTTGCAGCCTACCTCTGTTCATCTGTGTGGGGTTAACCTCAAACTGCCTTTCATGCACCAACACCACCTCTTGTAGGCTAGCTATTTTTTGAAATATGTCACCATATGTTGCTCGACTCCAATTGGATAATGCTTTCTTTAATTTCTTCAGCTTGAAATTGAACAAGGTGAAGGGATTTGCCATGAAATCAGCACTCCAGTTCTGCCTTACCACTTCTTTGAAAGACTCATGTTTAGTCCAAAAGTTTAAGAACCTGAAAGGTTTTATAATGGGAGTTGTTTCTATATCACACTTCAACTGTAAAGGACAATGATCTGATCCTATCTTTGAAAGATGAATCACTTCCAGTCCTGGAAACGCCTGAATTAGTTCTGCATTCCCAAAGCATCGATCCAATCTTTTAAAGATGCAGTCTTCCTCTGAGCAACCATTCCACCAAGTATATATTCTTCCTTTGAAACCAAGGTCTGATAAGTTACATGTGGTCATGCAATGCCTAAAGTCATCTACCTCATTAATGTGCACAGGCAAACCACCAAACTTCTCCTCTTCATCTCAAATGACATTAAAGTCACCTCCCACCAGCCATGGAGTATTCATATCTCTGGTCATTGCGTACAAATAATCCCACAATTCTATTCGCTCTGTTGCATCACACTTTGCGTACACAAGAGTTAATATCAATTCCACATGAGTATCTGTGTGAAAAAGTTGTAATGTTAACTGTTGCACGGTGTTGTACAGAATTGTGACTTCAAAAATTTCATCTATGAATGCCCAAATTTTGTTTGAAACATTGACCACAGCCTGGGCCAAACCAATTCTTCTCCTATATCTCTTAATTTTGTTAGACTGTTGCATAGGTTCTAGTATCCCTATGAATTCAAAATGCTTTTGTATATGCATTGTAATCAGCCTCTCAAATGCTTGCATAGTGTTCACAGACCTGATATTCCATATGATTGCGTCCATTATTGATTATGGGATTTACTCAAAGTTCTTCTTGTTTGTACTCCTCCTGTTGGAACTGTGGAATGCTCCTTTGTTTGTTTCCTTCTACCCTTGACAGCAGATTTCACCTTTTCAATGTGCCTAGGTGATAGGTCCCCTTGCCTAGCAACATTTAGAAGGTTTTGCGCAGTAGATTCTTCATCCATGTCATTATTCCCACGATCATCTATAGCCTTTACAGTTTTTGCTCCATCTATAATCTTCATCTCTGTATTTTCCCGTGTAATAATCTCTGCATGTTTCCCCTCCTTATGCATATTCAATTTCTGAAAAGGATTCAATGGACCTTTAGTTAAAAGTTTGTTTGGAGTTTTTGCACTACCTTTAGCATTACCATCTGCTACACTCCTTTGTACTGTCCCACCTGGATCAATAGCATTTAGATCTACTCCTGTTCCACCAGGATCATGATCGTTGATCCATTCACTCTTATTTGAATTTCGATGATTGGGATTTGTTATCTTCTGCTCTTTGAGGTCCTACACTTCTTTGCTGGCCACTTTTACACTTTGTTCATGATCATCATTCGTATCATCTCCAGTTTCATCTTCACTTTGCATTCCATCTGGAAGTTCCCCTTCCTCTGAATCTTCTTCTGTCTGGTCAGCCCATAATTTCCCACCTTTCCAATTGATCTTCTCATTACTTTTGAATATTTCAAAGTCTACATCATCTACTTGATCCTTATCCCTATTCTGAGTTATCTCTCCCTCCACTCTAGTGTCCTAAGTTGGTATTTCTTGCCATGAAGTATTTGTTGCTATTAATCTTTCAGTGAAAGCTCTTTGTACCCATTGTGCAGTAGTTTCCTTATTCTGATGGTCACCTATTCTTTCCTCCTTATGTGTTGCATCTTCTTTGTTTTCCATCCCATTTGGAATATGACTAACATTAGTAGTATCAGTTGACTTTCCAGCATTAGAAAGATCCCCATTGTTTCCTTTCATTCCATTGTCAGTCCTGGGAGACTTAGGTATGTAAGCTGATGCTGTAGCATTACATTCTGCATTTTTATTAGGATTATTTCTAACACTATTAATGCCATTATCCTCAACTAGAGCCAACTGATTGCTATTAGTATTCCCTCTGTTCTCAACATCCAAAATTGCAAATTGATTAATTGTTTGAACTTTCTGTGACTAAATATTTTCGTGTACTTCATCAATGACTGCTAGCTGATCATCATGTAATACTTGTTGCTCGATTCCTAGATTATCACCATTGTCAACTTCCTCCACTTCTAGTAATGCAAATTTGTTTCCTACTTGCATCTGATTCCCTTCACCTTGGATTAATGGAAGTATTTCTTTTCTAGTTGTTGATTGTATATTAACATCCCTTCTTGCTCGATTATCCCTTACCTCTTTCCACTGTTCTTTCCCTTTACCAGTCACATTACCTACTACTTTTCCACTCGATAAAATCATTACAGGGCCTTGTTGATTCAAAGTTGCAGAAATAGTATTATTATCCTTTTGTTTTCCAGCCTCTTTCCCATTATATTGCCCAGTAGCTTTATTCTCCATCAATTATGGATGAAGCCTCCAGCATTCCATAATATCATGACCCTGCAACTTACAATCTTTACAGTACTTTGGCAAATAATCATATTTTATATTCACCCATTCAGTTCTCACTTCTCCCGTTCATTCATTCTCGATATCCATCCGCACCTTCTTAAGTAAGTCCGCTAATAATTCAATTAACACTTTAACACGTGTGCAACTTGGCTTAGTCTTGTTTATTGTAGCCATATCCAGATGGAGTGGCTTTCCCACAGCAGATGCTAACGAGAACAGGCATTCTTTAACAAAATAGGTAGGTAATAAATTTGGAAAAGAGACCCACGCCATAACCTTCGATGTTTCCTCGCCTGCTTTGAATTTTGAATCGTAAATCAATGTTCTCAATTGATATTCATAACCAGTCTTGTCCTTCACGTAATAAACACTTTTTGACGTAAAATCTATAAAATCCTTCCATAACGTCAATCTTATTAGCACATGCCTATCCCGTAAATATCCAATATTACACTCGCCTTTAATTCCACATTGAAGCGGCACTATTCGACGTAATTCATTAAGCTCAGGCCATCCATATGAGAATTTGCAAACTACGGCATATTGTAAACCTTCGATCACGTTCATTCTATCAACTTCTGATTCTGTAAACTTCACCATAGGCTGTCCTTGTAACAACACTGCTCGACGTAAAGGAATTGGCTCGACAGTGCACTGTTTCGCTTGAACTGTTGCATTGATCGTGGTTGGTTTCAGAATTGTCGAGTAGTCTAGTGGCTTGGGTGATGATGTATTGTTGTTATGAATGATGGGAGGTGCTTGGGAGGGCTGACCAGCCGTTGGAGGTAGCTGATCGCCGGCCGGAGAGGCCATTGAAGAACTCACGATGCTTTTCGCAGTTCTCCTGTCGCCAGAGCTCCTCAAGCGTGGTAGGGTTTTTTTGTTTATTCAGCTCTTCTAGGATATGTATTGGGATAATTGTTTAAGTGGAAATATTAGATCACTGTTTTTAAATAACAGAATTTATTTGCTGTCATATTTGATTTACGAAAATTTATTTACTTGATTATGAAATGCAAGGAAAGGTAACGGTTCGAAAATGTTAAAACATTGATGTAGTCAATTAATTAAGGATTTGGCTTGCCTGACAGTAGTGTCTGGCGCCATCACGCCTATGGACTTTGGGTCGTGACAACATGGTATCAGAGCGCTAGGTTCCCGTAGGTCTCACGAGTCATGAGCGAGTCTAGTAGAGTCTTGCGGATCGGTATGGAGACATATGTACTTATCTTCGAGAGGCTACAGGGCGGTTAGGAGTACTTCCCTTCTTGATTCTTCATCGTGCGAGTTAATTCCTTTGAGGCTTATGCCTATGTTCATTCCTACTCAATATTACGCGTCGCGAAGCTTGCTATGGATCAGGAATTTGAGGAATGGAAATGGTGCTACGAATGTTATTCGAGATGCTTCCAGGTATAAATGGGCGTGGTTGTTGTTATGGCCCTGTGAAAGGGTAATATGTTGTTTCAGCTCAGTAGTTGTGTTTCTGGGAGCCTTAAGGTTGTGCTCAGGTAGTGATGATGTTTGCAATTGATCGTCGCGCGGTGCAGCTAGAGAAAGATAATCTTTGCAGAGCTTGAAGTCGTGGTGATGTGCTGGTTTGAGAGCTACAAATAATGATCCTGGAATGAGGCTAGGTGGTGGTTCCATTTCTAGGAGGCTAGGTGTAAGAAGTGGAAGTCGAGCAGTCGTAAATGGGGGAGCGACAGCACAACTTGGAACTTGAAGGTATTTGTCGCGCATTATAGGTGTCCATGAGGGGAAAACAGACTAGTAAGTTGGTAAACGAAGTAGGGCATAGGATGGGGCATTGAAGTCGCAGAGAGCATGCATTTCAGCATTGCTGGAAGGTGTCAGCAGGTGATTTCTACAGGTGGGTTGTCTTCTGGGAATAGGTTAGCAATGGTGGGGTTGGCAGGTTCTGTGAGGGGTCCTAGTGGCTACTCGATAGGAGATAGAAAGAGTGAATGATGCTAGAGAATTCGAGTCTTTAGGGATTGCTAGCAAGGGAATTTGGAAGATTTGGACGGATAGGCTGAGCAAGATCGTGTTATCAGAGGAGGAAGGATCTCAGCAGGGTCTACAGTGGTGCAAGGAGTAGCTTCGGGTTAAGTGTGGGAGTCCCTCCATCTACAGTTGAGTTGTAGGATTGTCTTCGCATTAGATTGAGGATTGTCGGCGTGTATGCAAGTTATCTCAGCTAAGGAAAAAAGAGTAAAATGGTAATTTTGTGTGGGATTTGATGAATATGTGCAAAGGTTGGCCCTGTAGGATCAGGGTTACGCTTTGGAGGATTCAGAATTTAAGCTTAAGGCATGGGCGAGTTGTAAGGATAGTGACTCAGTCACGTGTTTCATTGAAAAAGGCGTTCCTGTGCTAGGAGAGCCGCGGAGTTGATTGTATTTGGGGCTAGTCAGAGTGGGTGACTCTCAATAGCGTTCCTATTGAGTTCAAAAGTTAAGAATTCAGCAATTAAAGATTTCAGACAGCAATATGATCGAGAATCGAGCTTTTGCAGATTAACTTCTAAGAAAGAGGAGGACAGTTGGGATGTTCTATGATATGTCCCAACATGCATGATAATATTGGAGGAGTGAGAGAAATAGACTCCGGATTGAAGAAAATATTTTCAAAAGGGTATGAGACGGGTTGCAGGATTTGGGCAGCATAGTCTCGTGAATCAAGGTCACTCGGGATGAGGGCTTGCTATGGGTTGAAGGAAGTAGTTATTGTTCCTGAGGCAATTAATGATGATTAAAAGAAGTTAGATTGATTAGCCATGGTTGAAATGGCACATTTGCGGCAGTGATTGGTTCCTTTGATGTGATTTAGTCATGGATGTGGGTTATGCCGGTGTGTACGGGGCTTCTCGGCCATCGTAGCAGATTTTATGTGGGAGCACTTGAGTGCTACAGCCTGTCAGGTATAGGCGAATCCCGGAAGGTTAATGGTGGTATAGACTACCACTTAAGATTTGCATGATTGGGTGATAATGGGAATTCACTCGTGTGATGAGATGGTACTCTTGAATTGACTTAAGTAAAAAGTTTCTATATGATGAAGTGTTCACCCTATTGGTGATTCAAAAGTTATGATGGAATCCTTGCGCTACATCATGTTGGTATGTTAAGTGTGGGAAGCAGTATGTACCTGGGAGTAAGAATCGAGATTCAGGTCTGATGTTTATAAGGATGTCATGAGCTCGGAAGAGCAAGACAAAGTGATTCAAAAGTTCAATGTAAGCTGGTATTATCTTCAGTGTCACCTGAGATTGGTATTGGGTGGAAGAGGCTTTGTACCCTGGTCATGGGTTCTTGATGTGTTTTGCGGCCTTAGTGCGGCCGGTGTTATGGATGTGCAGACTTGTTGCCTTGTGTGGAAGGTCGTGGAAGCATGACCGAGAAAAGATTGTATAAGTGTGACATGTAGTCAATTGATGAATTTCAGATTTGGACTGAGTATAAAGAAGTGCAATATTGCTTAATTGAGAATTTACGCCTGGAGGGCGTTCGGTTCAGTTGATTATGGATTATGGGGTGTTAGTCCCGGTACTGATGGTTGTTCGCGGGTATTATGAGAAAGAGTGGGTTAATGTGGACCCGGGTAAAATTTAATAGCTAAGTTTTGTGTGAGCGAGGTGGCTGAGTGTTTGTGGATGGATTTAAATATGATTATGGGCTCCGTATGAGCTAGGCATGTTCCTTTCAGTAGAGCATTTTTCATGGAAAGGTATTAGAACAGCAGGTGTTGTTCTATCTTTGTCGAATTCATGTGTTATTGTGATTGTGTCGTGTGAGTTGTGAAACGGCTTTGATAATTTCTTATGTGTTGAGGTCCCGCGTAGCGGGGATGTTATGTGAGCAGGATAGCTCTTGAGATCCAGAGTGTGTATATATATATATATATATATATATATATATATATATCGCACCTCATTTGTGCTTGAATTTTGTACCCTATGGCTTTATTAGTCTCCCCGGGATGGTATTATGCACTTAGCGTGCTTGTGATCGATATTCAGTAATTCATAATTGTGAGCAAATCAGCTCCATATATATATATCTTCTTATGTAAATTTTATATGCGGATCGGGCTGCACGCCGCAAAAGTGTGATGATGAGAAGGGTTAATATGTTTTTATTTTCTTGTGTTTTATTTCCTATTGTCTGGTAAGAATTCATATTTGTTGAGTGAGCTGAGCAGTTCATGTTCGAGTTATAGCCTATTGGGCGATGCGGCATCATGTGAGGTTGTTAGCCATGTTTGGGGTGACTTGTTGTCTGAGCAGTTCATACTGGGTGAGACGAGATTATCGGACCAGGGATCAGTACGATAAGGTTATGTGAAGTGTATATTAAAGAGCAACTACCATCATTCAGGTTCATATGGAACTGACGATTCTAGTCAAGATGAGGTATTCAAGGATTTGTTAACTCTGCAGTTGAGTATGAATTTCTGCGCATTCCCTCCATTGTGGTTGTATCGCCAGCAATATAGCAGGATGTCTGTATAATTGTTATGAGGTGCATCAGGAGCATCAGATTTGTGGCTAATAAGGTTCAGGGAGCGTCGTTGTGGTCAGACGATGAGTCATGCAGTGCATCGTGCCGATTGAGCAAGGGTATGCACTTATGACCTAGTATATCGTGTGCTAGTTGATGCAGTGCTTATATATATTGAAACTAGGCCTGGTTAGAAAAATTTCAGGTGTTTGAATGAATTCTAAGCTTATTATGGATAAAGGAGAAATCTCTAGATTTGATCAAGCTATTGTGCTTGAATGGTTAGTGGTAGCACAGGCAGGTGCTCGAGATGTTAACAGTGATTTCAAGTAACTCCAGAGCATTTCATAGCACGTTCGAGGACGAACGTCGGTTTAAGTAGGAGAGAATGTAACGACCCGACCGGTCGTTTTGAGTTCTAGCGCGTCGTTCAGTGGTTTGAAGTCGTGAGCAGCTTTGTTTCAGGTATTATGACCCGTGGGCGTGGTCGGAATTGAATTCCAGGAAGTTTAGAATTGATTTGGAAAGAAAATTCTCATTTCAGAAGCCTTAAGTTGGAGAAATCGACTAAGATTGGGATTTTGAGTAAACGATCTCCGAATCAGGATTTGAAGGTTCCAGCGGGTTCGTATGTGATTTTGGACTTGGGTGTATGTCCGGATCGGGTTTTGGATAACCCGAGAGCGTTTTGGCGTATATTGTGGAAGTTAGCATTTTAGAAGGATTTCATGAATTTGGCCTTGAAGTGCATATCATTGAGGTTGATGTCCGTTTGGGATTCCGAGCCCGAGAATAGCTCCGTATGGTGATTCTGGAATTGGGAGCGCGATCGGCAGTGAATTTGGATGTCCGTAGGTCATTTTGGAGTCATTTGGCTAAAGATAGAAATTTGAAGGTTTTTGGGAAATCCAACCGGAAGTGAAAGTTGTGATATCGAGGTCAAAATGCGATTCCGAAAGTTGGAGCAGGTCAGTAATGTTGAATATGACTTGTGTGCAAGATTTGAGGTCAATCGGACATGATTTGACATGTTTCGGCATCGGATGAAGAAGTTTTAAATTCTAAGTTCTTAAAGAATTGGATTTGAGTGCAATTTGTGATTTTGGCATTGTTTGATGTGATTTGAGGCCTCGAGCAAGTCCGTGTCATGTTTTGGGACAAGTTGGTGTAATTGGACTGGGTATCAGGGGCCTCGGGTGGATTCCGGGTGGTTAACAGAACAAAATTGAAGTTGGAAAAGGGTTGCTTTTGCTGTCATCTGGTGTGCCGCAGGTGCGAGTGTGTATTGTCTTGGCTGGGAACTGCAGGTGCTATGGATTTTCTGCAGCTGCGAAGACGTAGGTGGGGGCAGTGGGGACGCAGGTGCGACTTGGCGGGAGTTGAGGGAAACCGCAGGCGCGGGTGGTTTGGTCGCACCTGCGAGATCGCGGGTGCGGAGGAAGGACCGCAGGTGCAAAAATGTTTTAAAAATCGAGTTTGTGCCTTTTCTCTCTCATTTTTCATTTGGGATAGGCGATTTTGGAGAGCTTTTCAAGGGGGATTTCACCAAGAATCAAGATGTAAGTTGTTTCTAAGGTTAAATACAAGATTGATACATAGATTTGGTAGTGGAAATTGAGGAAAAATTGGAAAATATTGAAGAAACCTAGAATTTTGGAAATTTGGGTTTTAGCCACGAATTGAGTATGGAATGTAGAGTAAATTGTATATTTGAGTTAGTAAGGCTATGGGTAGAACGTACCTTCGAGAAATTTCGGATTCCGAGCACGTGGGCCCGAGGGAATTTTGGTCATTTCACTGAGCGGGGTTGGGAAAGTATATAATTTGAACTTCTTGTGAGTATTAGGATGAATTTTCATTGTCTTGTCATTTATGTGCTAGTTTCAAAGCGTTATGCGTCCGTTGGAGTCATCGGGAGGGCTTGGAAGCCGGTGTTGGAATTTCGAAGCAAGGTAAGTCTCCTTTCTAACTTTGTGAGGGGGAATCGTCCCCCTAGGTGACTTAATTCACTACAGGCTACTATCTTTGGAGGCTACATACGCACGAGGTGACGGGAGTCCGTGCGTAGCTACTATTATGCCATGTTCGGGTAGCCTAGGACCCACTAGCATGCTTTGTGTGTGTACCTATAACCCTTCCTGCATTATTGAGTTGCTAATATGACCGAAAACGTAATTTAATGTTTAACCTAGAGTTCATATTGTTAACATTCTAAAAAGAGAATTTGTTTCCGTTGTGAATATATGTGTACCTAGACTAGGTTGTATCAAGGAATACCATTAAACTTGACAAATGAGTTTCAAAACAAAGATTTCAAAACCTATACTTCATACTTCTTTTAATAAAGATTTTACCACTTTCCTAAGAAAAACGGTTTTCTTGATAAAATATGAATTCATTATGTGGATATGTGTAACTTTGGGTGCCTGAGTCGCTTGAGTGATTCGCGAGCAGGAAGACCCTATATTGTGTATGTATTCTTATGAGCACCTGAGTCGCATGTATGATTCGCGAGTAGGCTAGCTGTATTATGTTAACCGCGTCGCATGACCGATTCGCGAGCGGGGTAGATAGATGCATCTATGGTTCAAGACGGTCTACCCCTCGGCAGTGCACAATTTATTATTGTTGGTCCGTGCCGTTCGACCCTCGGCATTGCTTGCGCATGATATTTGCTGCGTAGTTGCTATGAGATTTACCTGATTATTGGCCTGAAATGTTAAATTGTCGATTGAAATGAGAAAGACTTAAAGTTATTAAAAAGACTTTTGGAAGAAGTTGTTCCTTCCGTTGATTTATTATTATTTGATTAAATCACCATGTTGATTAATTGTGAATATGACGAAGATATAAACTGTTAAATGTGATCGAAATTGAAGGATGTCTAAATCCTGTTTTATGAACTGCCTATGATAAAAGCCATGCTTAGCGTCACTCTTAAATGTTCTAAATAGACCTTTAGTAAGTGTCTAAATTGACCTCTCGTCACTACCTCTCTGAGGTTAGGCAGGAAGCTTACTGTGTACACGTTATTTTTTTACTCATACTACACTTGTTGTGCATTTTATTGCACAAGTACTTATATAGCAAATGTGGAGGATTCGGAGACTCAGGCGAGCTGCATCTTCCGGAGGCAATCCGCAGCTGACAGAGTCACATTCATACTGTATCTATTTCATCTTAAATTTCCTCGTCCAGTTGTATTTCAGACAGGCTTTGTAATGATTGTATAAATTCTTAGAAATAGCTCATGTACTTGTGACACCGGGTTCTAGGATATGTATTGGGATAATTGTTTAAGTGAAAATATTAGATCACTGTTTTTAAATAACATAATTTATTTGCTGTCATATTTGATTTACGAAAATTTATTTACTTGATTATGAAATGCAAGGAAAGGTAACGGTTCGAAAATGTTAAAACATGGATGTAGTCAATTAATTAAGGATTTGGCTTGCCTGACAGTAGTGTCCGGCGCCATCACGGCCTATGGATTTTGGGTCGTGAAAAAAACCCCCAAAGAATCGCTTTAAACCGAGTTCTAGAAGTCAAAATATGTGTGAAATGATGAAACCCCGATTTTCCAAACTTATATTCTGCCCAGGTGCTTTGTGAATCGCGAACGCGGGAATCGAGGCACGATCGCGTAGAAGGAAATGGCTGCTGGTGTAAGATGTGCTCCGCGATCACGGAGAATCTTATGCGATCGCGTGTAAGGGGCAGGCTGGCTTCTGCGATCGCGGATGGACTTATGCGAACGCGATGATGAAATTTTAGGCGACCAGTAGAGACACATCGCGATCGCGAAAGAATCAATGCGATCGCGATCAAGGAAATGGAAAGGGAATACAGGACACTACGCGATCGCGAAAAAGGGGCAACAGACACCAGAAACAACAGTTCAAAAATGGAAGAAAATGGCCCGAAACCCATCTGAAATGCACCTGAGGCCCCCGAGACTCAAAACCAAATATACACAAAACTTCAAAAACATCCTACAGACTTATTCGAGTAATCAAAACACCAAAATAACATCATAAACATCGGATTAAACCTCCAAATCCATAAAAATTCTCAAAACTTCTTAAACTTCAAATTTTGCATTTAAGGTCCGAATCACGTCAAACTAAGTCCGTTTCTTACCAAATTTCATAGATAATACATATAAGTCATATCGAACCTGTACCGGGCTCCGAAACCATGATATGAGTCTGATATCGCAGGTTTCACCTCAAATTTCATTTTCAAAAACCTTTATATTTTTCAGAAAACAATTTTCTTTAAAAATTCATTTCTCGGACATGGGACCTCGGAATTCGATATCGACCATACGCCCAAGTCCCCTATTTTCCTAGGGACCCTTCGGGACCGTCAAGTCATGGGTCCGGATCCGTCTACCAAAAACATTGACCAAAGTCAAATTTATTCAAATTTCTAATACAAAATTATCATTTTTATCAGTTTTTCACATAAAGGCTTCCCAGCTACACGTCCGGGCTGCGCATGCAAATCGTGGTGAGATAGAAGGAGGTTTTCACGACCTCGAAACAAAAAATTAGCTACAAATATACGTGATGACCTTTTGGGTCATCATAATCTCCCCCTCTTAAACAAACGTTCGTCCTCGAACATGCCAAGATTCACCTTGAACTCATCCAATCACTGATGGTGCACTTCTAACACACACCCGCGGGTGATCCCACGTCACCCCAACCTACATAAGCCTGATTACACCATCACAACTGCAATATAGACTTCTCATCACCATCGATAAGCCTCATACCTCAATTCCTCACCTTCTACTCATTTCAAAAAGACCCGATTCTAAATCCATATCCGGCATTAGCCTCAATCAGCTGCATCAACTCAGGTCTACGCCCATAAGGCACGACCACACAACATAGCGCATCACACATAGGCTCAATAGCACTTTTGATCACAATAATTGCCCGAAATCAACTCAACATTGGCAATTAGTCCCACATATGGAAGAACTATGTGTCCAAACCCCATAATACTGATAATGATGCAATGAACACGAAAACTTCATTATTAAACACCCGAATCACCAAGCCACAACTAACACCACCGGGCACACATCTCGCAAACTAAACTAAAGAAAACACATAACAAAATGGCTGAATATGAAAATAGAAGCATACAAAGGAACTATCAAACAAGCCCATAGGCATAACCCTTTATCAATACTGACATACCAAAAGCAATATAACAAGGAAGAATCAAATCATATGAACAAATCACAAGGATTCCATCCTGATACAATTCCACCGCGGTACTCAGCCCAGTCCAAACATATCAAATCACAAAGAATCACAAGGGTATCGCCCTCAACTCTATGTCACATGCCGAATACATATCATACCAATAGAAATCTCCCGCTAATTCATCTCGGCTAACAAAATTATAGCGCTCGCTTAACTCACATCTCAATGGAGTATCAAATCACATCTTGTAAAAATACTTAGGAAAAATCACATAAAGCTCATAATGATGAACAACAAGGACTCACTTCTATTCTCACCACTATCAATGATGAATAAAACAACGATAGACACGACTACTGCTCATAAAATCTCCCAACAGGAGCAAACACGAAAATAGAGTGCCAAGCATAAAACTTACTCATAAATAAGCAACAAATAAGGGAAACTCGTACCGACCGACAGAGGTATAGTGAAATACAATGGTACCCCACTTTAGCACATAAATACATACCTGGGTGATAATATTTGGCACAACGGCCTCTAACCCACTATATGCAACATATCGACGGTTTGGGCCTCCCCCTCTTGGACGCCCTCTACCCACCTGAATAACCTGCTATAACAATCCTACCTGAATCCTGGAACAATCTCTCACCATGTGGCTAACATCTCCACACTAAAAACAATCCCTCTGCCGATGTGGCTATAGAAAACATACAATACGGATCCTCTGAGACCCATGAGTTCCTGAAAATCCCCCCATGCGAAGCTGGTAATGCAAACTGAATTGATTGACCAAAAATTATCTACCATGAAGTACCTTGGTTCCATAATAAGGAACAATAGATTACTCCGGTCTACGAGGCTTCCTCGCCTCCCAAAACTCTCTCTCCTGATCTCGTCTGACCTCTCACTCCCGGTCCCACATGCTTCTTAACCGGCGAGCAATCCCCACTACCTGCTGAAATGAGGCATCCTACTCTAACTATCGAGTCTCGCTGAACTGAATATCATGTCTGAATCTCCCAAGTGACTCTACAGACTCATCTCCTAACTGAAGCAACCAAGCGAAGTGCATGTCTGGCCAACTCATTGAATCTAATGGCATACTCCAATAGTGACATGGCGCCCTGACACAACTATTCAAACTCCGCGCGCCGAACATTCCAAAGAACTGAGGTGCGACCTCCCTAAAAAAATATCCGAAAACTGAATCCATGCTAGTGAAGCTAAGTCGGCCAGGTTACCCCAACTCATATGCCGCCACCACTGATCAACCGACTATTCTGAACCTAAGACGTGACAAAAACAATCTCGCTCGTCTCCACAACACCCGAAATGCGAAGAATATAGTAACACTTCCCCAGGAAACCCGGGGCACCATTTACCGCCAATCCACTGAAAGATAGAAGGGTGGTACTTCCTGTACCCCTCAAGTCCAAGGTATTCTTCCTCTGATGCTACTGCCCAAACCACGGGCAGAACTGAAACCACATGACGTGCTGCCATGACAACTGGAACCTGGCCAATATGATCTCACTACTCTGGAGTGTAGACAGTGGGAGTCTGAACTCCTCCGCTGATCTGTATAATAGCCGGTGAACGAGAATCAATCTCGCCTGAGTCAATGTACCAATTATTCTCAAAACTATGCCCAGGCCTCCTGAAGTTCGGGGTAGCAACAGGCACCCCAGTACCTGTCCCCCAACTAGAACTTTCGGCGACTCCTCAACGGCTGCTCTGGTAGGCATCTTAACTGCGGCACGTGCTCCTTGTCAGCCTCTGTCTCTGACCCTTGCGATGTTTGCTTCAGGTAACATCATCAGGAACCTGTCCTCACCATCAGTGAGAGAATGGAATGATAATTTCAGCCTTCAAGATCAATGAACTCGCACGACGGGATTGAAAGAAGTGAAATTGTCCGAATAGTTCTGTAGCCTCTCGAAGATAAGTATAGACGTCTCCGTACCGATCGGAAAGAGTCTACTAAACTCGATTATGACTCGTAGCACCTATGAACCTAGAGCTCTGATACCAACTTGTCACGACCCAAATTTCCCTCCGCTGGGTATCGTGATGGCACTAGTCCAAAGGAATTATAACAGTCTCGATATAGAAATCTTGACAGAGTTTACAATTTCCCAAAATCCGGTATATACAAGTCATAACCTCTACGACTTCTTTCAACCGAATCTAAATATAAATGTCTAGAAATAATAAGTACAGTTGACATAAACAGGAAGGTGACTCCGAATCCTACGAACGCAGCAGCAGGTTACCTTGAGTCTCCTCAACAATGATTCGCGCAGCTACTAACAATAATTACCTGGATCTGCACACCAAAAATGTGCAGAAGTGTATTATGAGCACACCACAATGTTGCCCAGTAAGTATCAAGACTAACCTCGGTGAAGTAGTGACGAGGACTAGTCAAGACACCACTGGTCTAATAAGTAAAAAGACATAAATGTACAAATGACTGAAACGTAATATCTACTAAAGATTTTTTGATATAATTAACGGTACGATCTAATTATATGGAAGAAAAATTCAATAATTACGATCAACGGACAGCATAATAGAAATATGCAAAGAGAATGGAAAGAATGCAAGCTAAATGTCGGGAACCACAACCCAATAAAAAACTAGCAACTCAGCACTGCAACTATTTATTCACATGAGGACTTAGCCAATAAACTCAATAAAACTGGTCAAACCTTCGAGTGAAAACCTTAAATCGTGAGTTTATTTTGAAAGCTTCAAAGATATAATCATTTCGGAATAGAGAAATTTCTTCTTTGAAACATACTTTCTTTGAATGTATATTTATATATTTTTATAAAGAGAAATATTTAAACATAGTCTCTTTGTAATATGTGGTGTTCAAATGTACTTTCCCAAATACTGCTCTTTCAAATATCATTTTTCTGCAAGACAAATACTTTTCAAATAT
>ML402805.1:0-60013 GCA_005239525.1 Nicotiana knightiana
GCCTAAAGCCCCCCAAGCCCGGACCCCCACGGGCCGGCCCGTTTAGCCCGCTAGCCCGTATAGTCCGCGGGCCCGGGTCGGGCCCGGCCCACCTGCCACCAGTTCTATCTATTTTTACATGTCTTCAAGCATGAGTAGCTAACCAAGGTTGTAATGTAACCCTAATGTGTAAAACTTATGGTTTTTTAATAGTAATGGTTGTTTATGTTTTGGTGTTTGTTTTTTAGACTTGTTAATACTTTATATAAAGAATTAATGGTTGCAAATATGGATTCGGGCCTATTTGACTTAGTTCTTACATGAGAAAGTGGAACCTAGTCTAGGAACACGTGGCTAATAATAAACTGAGCTAGTTAAGGTTTTGACTAGTTTGATTAAATGGTTTTGAACTAGAGATAGAGATAACCCCACTTGAACTCATATCAATAGCTTATATTGGTACCCATTTGGTCTTGAGAAAGACAATTTGGGCATTACCACTCTGCATACTTCCATCCTTATTCACAAATACTGGTGCACCTCAAGGCGACACACTCGGCCTGATGAACAATTTTTCGAGCAACTCCTTAAGTTGTTCCTTCAAATCCTTCAAAGCCATACACACGGTGGAATATAGGTAGGTTGGGTAGATCAGAAGGAAATACATCAGACCGCACCACTAGCACTGAATAAATCGTGAAAGTCTCAACAACAATATCCCAAACCTAAGCTAGATATGCCAAACAACCTTTCTAGACCATATATCGAGCCTTCAATATAGAGATAACCCAACTAGATGTACTGATAGATGATCCCCTCCCCTCAAATCTAGCCAACTCTGGCATCACTAATATAACAGTCTTGGCATGGAAATCAAGAACGGAATGGTACGGAGACAACCAGTCCATGCCCAGGATGACCTCAAAGTCAGTCATATCAAGCAACAGAAGATACGCTATGGTCTCACAACCATAGAAAGTCACAACACAGGACTGGTAAACCCGATCCAAAACAACAAAATTGCCCACTGGATTAGACACATATATAAGGACACTCAAGGACTCATAAGAGACATCCAGATAAGGAGCATATAAAGAGGATACAAATGGATAAGTAGATCCTAGATCAAATACTACCGAAGCATCCCTACCACAAATAGAAATAATACATGTGATCGCGGCGTTTGAGGCTACTGCATCTGGTCTAGATGGAAATGCATAGAACCTAGTCGGAGTGCCACCTAGTTGGCCTCCACTTCTAGGGCCACCTATACGCACCTTTCATACCTCTCTGACCAGTCGGACGGGCGGTGCAACAGCTGATATGGTGATCATCGGATAATGACCCTGTTGTACTGCCTTGCCCCAAATCTTAGGGAAATACCTCCTCACATGATCAAGCTCCCCGCACTTGTAGCAGCAAAATATTGGTGCGGTAGATTGCTAACCTTGGGTCTGACCCTGGTGACCTAAATACCCACGAGAAGAACCTTGAATAGCCAATGGATTATAGGTGCTCTCTAGAATGGGCACTGAAGTAGGGTCATGCTGGAGCACCCTGAGCAGTCAGTGGTGTTGAATACGTGGGACTTCTAGACTGGACCCTCGTAAACTAACCTCATCCCCCAGACGGGGTGCCAATGAAACCACCAGAATATGCTGCTTATCCCTCAGTGGATGGTCTTGGTCCTGGTGGCGGATGGATACTCTCGATCCTCCGAGCTATCTCCATGCCTGGTCGTAAGGAGTCCCATATCAACCTCTCGGGCCATAGTAACCTGGATACCATAATTTAAGCCCGCAATAAACCTCCTCACTCTCTCTGCATCTGTTGAAAGTATCATAAGTGCATGGTGAGACAACTAAGGGAATTCTGCTCATAGTCGTTCATGGACATCTGACCCTGCTGGAGCCACTCGAACTAAGCCCGTAACTCTTCCCTCTAGAAGGATGGAGTATATCACTCCAAAAAGAGACATGTGAACTGGTCCCAATTCAGGGGAGGTGAATCTGCTGGCCTGCTATGTCGATAAGATTGCCACCATCTCCAATACTCCAATATTATGCAACATGTCCCTGCAACGATCAATGAAGTCCTAAGGGTTATCATGCCGCTCAGTTCCAAAGACAAGAGGATGTATCATAGTCCATCTGTCTAGCCATTTCTGCTACTCAACGATCATGGTTGGTCTGGGCTTTGGTATAACTACTTCCACTGGCTGGGCCCCGCCGTAAGTAGTGCACCTAGGGTCTGATAAACGGTAGCAGCGTGCCCTGGAGTCTGAGCGGTAGGGGTTTGTGCTCCCTCTCCCTCCTGAGATGTGGTTGTTTCTTCTAGAAATAGCCCAACTTGAGTCATCGAATCCATGAACCATAGCATATGACCCATGACCTCCTAAAATCCCGGTGGCACTCCATCGGTCTCTGCCTCATCCACTAACAATCGGGGGAGCAGATCCTCTGCTGCCGGGTACATCTGTAGCACACGTTCTCACCATCTGTTAGAGAATAATAGAAATATACTTATAAAAACATCAACTGCACGATAGGAGATCAAGAAAGGGAAGTCTCTTAACACCTTGTAGCCTCTCGAAGATAAGAATGAATGTCTCCGCACCGATACGCAAGTCTCTTCTAGGCGTTCTCATGACTTTTCATACCTATGTGAACCTAGTGCTTTGATACCAAGCTTTCGCGATACCATTCCCGGTACAGGCCGTGACAGCGCCTAACATCGCTGCTAGGCAAGCCAAGGGTGAACTATCTATTTAATTTCTCATTTTATTACTTTAGAGATCATGAATTTTATTTTATGAGGAAACTGAGTACGGAAAGTCGTGGTGATATAAAGAACAAATAAAACATAAGTATGAAATGGTGATAATATTAGGCAAAAACCATAAGCATCTACCAGAACTTCCAAAAATCCGGTTCCACAAGTGCACGGGCAATCTAGTAGAATATACAACCACTACAACTATTGTCTGAAATGTAATAGACAGAGATAATCAATCCGTATGTGTATTGATTATCGGCATCTGAATAGGGTTACAGTGAAGAACCGGTATCCCTTGCCTCGTATAGATGACTTGTTTGATTAGTTGCAAGGTGCCAGGGTATTTTCCAAGATTGACTTACGTTCCGATTATCATCAGTTGAAGATTCGGGGGCCAGACATCCCGAAGACTGCTTTCAGGACTAGATATGGTCATTATGAGTTCCTGGTTATGTCATTTGGGCGGACGAATGCCCCAAAAACCTTTATGTACTTGATGCACAGTGTATTCCAGCCTTATCTGGACTCTTTCGTCATCGTGTTTATTGACGATATCTTGGTGTATTCCCGTTCTCGGGAGGATCATGAGCAGCATTTGAGAGTTGTGCTTTAGACCTTGAGGGAGAAGATATTGTATGCGAAATTTTGGAAGTGTGAGTTTTGGATTGATTCAGTAGCGTTCTTGGGGCACGTGGTGTCCAGTGAGGGTATTCAGGTTGACCCAAAGAAGATTGAGGCAGTTCAAAGCTGGCCTAGACCGTCATCAACTACCGAGATTCGTAGTTTACTTGGTTTGGCAGGGTAATACCACCATTTCATAGAGGGATTTTCATCTATTGCAGCACCTATGACCAGACTGACCCAGAAGGGTGCTCAGTTCAGGTGTACTGAGGAGTGTGAGGAGAGCTTTTAGAAGCTCAAGTTAGCTTTGACTACAGCTCCAGTATTGATTTTGCCTACCGATTCAGGTTTTTATACAGTTTATTGTGATGCCTCGAGAGTTGGCCTTGGAGCGCTTTTGATGGAGGATGGTAGGGCGATTGCCCACGTGTCTAGACAGTTGAAGGTGCACGAGAAGAATTATCCAGTGCACAATCTTGAGCTAGCAGCTATTGTTCACGCCTTGATGATTTGGCGTCATTATTTGTATGGAGTGCATTGTGAGATTTTAACTAATTAACATACTTTGCAGCATCTCCTTGAGCAGAAGGATCTGAATTTGCGTCAGAGGAGGTGGCTGGAGCTTCTCAATGATTATGACCTCACTATTTTATATCATCCGAGGAAGGTCAATGTAATGGCCGATGCCCTAAGTCGCAGGGCGGAGAGTTTGGGAAGTCTAGCCTACCTTCCAGTAGCAGAGCGGCCATTAGCACTTGATGTTCAGGCTGTAGCGGGTCAGTTGGTGGGATTTGATCTATCAGCGCCGCCGTGGGTATTGGCTTGTGTAGCCTCCAGGTCTTCTCTTTATGATCAGATTAGAGCACACCAGTATGATGACCCACAATTGCTCATTCTTCAGGACAAGGTCCGTCGCGGTGATGTCAGGGATGTGGTTATTGGTGATGATAGGGTCATGAGGATGCAGGGCCGGATTTGTGTGCCCAATGTAGATGGACTTTGAGATTTGATTATGGTTGAGGCCCATAGTTCACGGTACTCCATCCATCCGGGTGCAATGAAGATGTATCAGGATCTGAGGCACCATTATTGGTGGAAGCGGATGGAGAAAGATATTGTTAAGTTTGTGGCTCGGTGTCTCAACTGTCAGCAGGTCATGTATGAGCACCAGAGACCAGGTGGATTGCTTCAGATATTTGATATTCCGGAATGGAAGTGGGAGCGGGTCACCATGGACTTCGTAGCTAGGCTCCCATGGACTTCGAGGAGGTTTGATGTTATATGGGTTATTGTGGATCGGATGACCAAGTCTGTGCACTTCATTCCTATTGGTACTACTTATTCTTCGGAGCGGTTAGCTGAGATTTATATCAGGGAGATTGTCCGTTGGCATGGGGTTCCAGTTTCTATCATTTCTAACAGAGGCACTCAGTTCACATCTCAGATTTGGAGAGCCGTACAGAGAGAGTTGGGTACTCAGGTCGAGTTCAGCACAACGTTTCATCCCCAGACCGACGGGCAGTCGGAGCGTACTATTCAGATTTTGGAGGATATGTTGCGTGCATGTGTTATTGATTTTGGGGTTTCATGCGACCAGTTTCTGCCACTCGCGGAGTTTGCATAAAATAATAGTTATCAGTCGAGTATCCAGATGGCTCTGTATAAGGCTTTATATGGTAGGAGGTGCAGATCTCCATTTGGTTGGTTTGAGTTGGGCAAGGCTAGGCTATTGGGCACAGACTTGATTCAGGATGCGTTAGGAAACCGAAGTTGGTTCAGGAGAGGCTTCGCACGCTGCAGTCTAGGCAGAAGAGTTATGCGGACTGGAAGGTCCGAGATATGTCTTTCATGGTTGGGGAGAAGGTGTTGCTGAAGGTGTCACCCATGAAGGGTGTTATGAGGTTCGGGAATAGGGGAAAGCTGAGTCCCAGGTTCATTGGGCTATTTGAGGTGCTTTAGAGGATTGGGAGGTGGCTTATAGACTTGCCATGGATTTCAGAGTTCACAAGGGTCTCAACGACTCTGGGCAGTGCTTGTATCAGGGAGAGTATCTCAACCACAAACTAAACTTACTGTTAAATACCTTTAACCACTCACACTTAATCTTCCCTTTAGGTTTAAGTGCCAATGAGGCACTCACAGTAATTTTCAATATAAGTGTAACTATATCACAAAGGGTGTGTAACGACCCGGCCGGTCGTTTTGTGACCCGTCCTCAGTTTGGATTGCAGGCTGCAACTCGCCTGCATGAAGCCAGAATCGCTAGTAATCGCCGGTCAGCCATACGGTGGTGAATTCGTTCCTGGGCCTTGTACACACCGCCCGTCACACTATGGGAGCTGGCCATGCCCAAAGTCGTTACCTTAACCGCAAAGGAGGGGTGCCGAAGGCAGGGCTAATGACTGGAGTGAAGTCGTAACAAGATAGAGGTACTGGAAGGTGCGGCTGGATCACCTCCTTTTCAAGGAGAGCTAGTGCTTGTTGGGTATTTTGGTTTGACACTGCATCACACCCCCCAAAAAAGAAGGGAGCTAAGTCTGAGTTAAACTTGGAGATGGAAGTCTTCTTTCCTTTCTCGATGGTGAATTAGCTCCGTTTTCCCCGTTTCTGCTTTATCATATGTTTCTTAGCCTATTTATGTTGTGTTGGGTCGGTTGGTTCAGGTTCGGAGTGGTCGTAGTGAGAACTGAGGCAGTTAGTCTCTTAAATTAGCTTAATAGTTGAAAAAGTCAATTGGGAGTTGACTTATTGGTAAACAACCTCAGAATGTGGATTTAATGGCTCGGATAGCTTCTTTAGGTGATTTGGGACTTAGGAGTGTGTTCGGAATGAAGTTTTGATGTCCGGTGTAGAATTAGGCTAGAATTGGTGAAAGTTAGTTTTTGGCGATTTCCGGTCGGCACTGGAAAATAGACTATCGGGGTCGGAACGGAATTTCGGAAGTTGGAGCAGATTCGTAATGTCATTTTGGATATGTGTGCAAAATTTCAGGTCAATCGGATGTGTTTTGGTTGGTTTCGGCATCATTGGCGAAATTTAGAAATTTCAAAGTTCATAGGCTTGAATTTGACGTAATTTGGGTGTTTTCGTGTTGTTTTTAGTGTTTCGAAGGCTCGACTAAGTTTGAATGAGGTTATGGGATGTGTTGATAGGATTGGTTGAGGTCCCGGGGTCCTCGGGTGTATTTCGGATGCTCAATGGGCACATTTTGGTTTTAAGGAGTCTGCTGTTCCCTGGTGTTTTATCAGCAGTGATTTCTTCACTGCGATCACGTGGATTCATCTGCGATCGCGTAGAGTAAAATACTGGGCCAGGCAATTTGTTCTATGTGATTGCGTGGTAAGGATTGTGATCGCATAGGTTGGGCAGGTGAGGCAATGTGATCGCCTGGACTTTGGTGCGATCACATAGAGGTTCTGAGGCGCGTGTGTGGGATGCAGATTTGTTCTATGCAATCGCATGTGTTTGTATGGGATCACGTATGGTGGTCTGGGCTGTGCATTGCGATCGCGTGGCTGAAGTCACAATCACACTTGAGGGAATATAAGTGCTGGGCAGAATGTTTTAAATAGCCATTCTCACAAAATTTTGTCCATTTTCCTCCATTGATAAGCGGGTTTAGAGCTATTTGAGAGGGTTTGAAGAAGAAATCGAAGGAAATCACTTGGAGGTAAGGTTTTCAACTTCATAACTCGTTTCTATGTCATTTCCTAAGTAATTAAGCTGGAAAATTGTTGGAAAACACATTTTTCAAAGGATTTTTCTGAAGTTGGCTTTTAAGGCATGATGATTTCATATATCTATGTATATACTGTTGGAAAGAAAGGCTGTTGTCACGACCCCAAATCTAAGCCAGTCGTGATGGCGCCTATTGTGGAACTAGGCCAGCCAAAACTACACTCAAATCATAATAAGCTTCCATTTACATCTTTACTATACTGATTACCTATAACGGTTTCCTTTAAACATTTATAAAATAGTTAAAGCTATACTGAATATTAAATACAGGCCCCCGAGAACCTGGAGTCACTGGTCATGAGCATCTACATAAAATATACACTCAAATAAAAATAAATTCTATAATAGTAAGCAGGAGAGGGAGCAGGACTGCGGACGCATGCAGCTACCCCGCAAACCTCCGAGAATCTCTGGAACATATAGACAGCTCACCCTTCCATAACACCTGGATCTGCACACAAGGTGCAAGGAGTAATGTGAGTACACCAACTCAGTAGTAATGAAAATAAATCAGGTATGAGCAACAAGAAACACATAAAAGCGATGTCATCAATTCACAATATGCATAGCCTTACTTTCCAATAGTATAAACATAGATATATGAAATCATCATGCCTTAAAACCAACTTCAGAAAAATCCTTTGGAAAACGTATATTTTCAACAACTTCAAACTGAAAGGTTAGTATGAAAATGAAATTAATCATAAAGAGGCCCCTCGGGTAAAACATATTTCATAAGTTCAGAGTGAAAGTGGTAAAATCATAAGTAGCCCCTCGGGCAAAAACATGTATCATAATCAGCCCCTCGGGCATGCCTCACAGTCACTCATAATCATCCCCTTAGGCATACCTCACCATCACTCATAATCAGCCCCTCGGGCATACCTCACAGTAACTCATGCCTCCCAATTACTCGACACTCGACACTCGGCACTCGGCACTCGGTACTCGGTGCGCTCACTGGGTGTGTTTGCAGACTCCGGAGGGGCTCCTTTAGCCCAAGCGCTAATATCAAGCCACCTCGTGGCGTATCATATCCTCACAAATCAGGCCCTCGGCCTCACTCAGTCAGACCCCTCGGGCGAATCTGTAAAACGGGGTACTCGACCCAAAACATTATTTTAAATATCAAAGTAGTGTAAATCAGGCTGAGTTTTGAAAACAGTAAGCACAATGTGACTGAGTGAAACCATCAATAATCAGTTAGGAAATCAACAGTAAAAAGCCCCCAAGGGGTCTAAACAAGTCGGCACGAGGCCCCAAACATGGCTTATAGCCCAAATATTTCAGAAATCTTTAGAACACAATTTGACATATAGTTTAGAGTAAAATACACAACTCAATAGTTGCCGCGGAGAGGACTAAGTCCAATCCAAAAATAAGTGCGCGCCACATAATTATCATCCGACATGTGCGCCATTCTAAAATCAGTGAGAAATATGAATTCCGGGGTTTCATACCCTCAGAACAAGATTTATAACAATTACTTACCTCTACCGAGCCACAATACTAGTCCACTATGCTCTTGCCCCTCGAATTGGCTCCCGATTGCTCCGAATCTAGCCAAAATCAGTTTAACATCATTAATATATACGAAAGGGACGAAACCAATCGAAAACTATCAAATTATACAAGAAACTCGAAATTCGGCCAAACCCGAACCCCGGTCCCACATCTCGGAATTCGATTAAATTTACATCACAAGAACCCTTATCTTCCCACGAGTCCGTACATACCAAGAACATCAAAGTCGGACCACAATTGCCTACTAACATTGCCAAAAGAAATTCCCAAATATTTCCTACTATTTTCCCAACTTTTTCTTACTTAAATCCTTCAATTTACAAGCCTAATCCGAACAAAATATCTTGGAAACGACTTTAATAACCCGGGAACTTACCTCCACTGAAGACCCACAAAATCTCTCTTCAAATTGCCCTCAATTGAGCTCCAACTGCATGCAACAATGGTGAAATGAATAAAATTTCACGGAGGCTTCTTTTGTACTGTTCTGCCCAACAATTCCGCACATGCGGACCTTTAATCGCACCTGCGCAATCCCACTAACGGACCAAATTCTCACTCCTGCGACCCCTTCTCCGTACATGCGGCTTCGCAGGTGCGACCTGCGGACTCCTCCTGCATAGACTCCCTTCGCACCTGCGCGTGGACTTTCACACTTGCAGCTACCCATCCGCAGGTGCGGCCAACACTAGAAACTTACACCAGCTGCCATTCGCTGCAAATTTTCCAAGTTCAAAACTCCGCCAACCATCCGAAATAAATCCCGAGCCCCTCGAGTCCGCAACTAATCATACCAACATACCCAATAGCATTATTCAAACTTAGTCAAGCCTTCGAAACACCAAAAACAACATGAAAACACAAAAATTACATCAAATTCAAACTTATGAACTTTGGAACTTCTAAATTTCGCCAACAACGCTGAAACCAACCAAAACACCTCCGATTGACCTGAAATTTTGCACACATATCCAAAATGACATTACAGACTTATCCCAACTTTAGGAATCACATTCCGCCCTCGATAGCCTATTTTCCAGTGCCGATCGGAAATCGCCAAAAACTAACTTTCGCCAATTCAAGCCTAATTCTACACCGGACATCAAAACTCCATTCCGAACACACTCCTAAGTCACAAATCACCTAACGAAACCATCTGAGCCATAAAATACTCATTCCGAGGTTGTTCACTAATAAGTCAACTCTCAGTTGACTTTCTCAACTATTAGGCTACCTTTGAGAGACTAAATGCCTCAATTCTCACCATGACCACTCTGAACCCGAACCAACACATATAAATGAAGCTGAACCACATAAAATGAAGCAGAAACAGGGGAAACATAGCTAAACTCTCAAACGACCGGCCGGGTCGTTACATCCTCCCCCACCTAAACATACGTTCGTCCTCGAACGTGCCAATAGTTGTTCTCCAACACCATCAAATTGTTACGTAGCTTACCATGCACATACCCAGGGGTGATCCCACGTCTCCTTATCTCATATAGGTCCAATAGCACAATACCGTTGAAATTTCGAAATCCAAATCCTGGACCATAAACCTTAGAACCAAATTCCCACTTCTGAAATAATATACAAGATCAAAATTTCCATAACTATAAAATAAACAAGTCTGAACATGCTAAATCAAGCCATATATGCACCCCAGATGAAATCACATAATACACCGCGCGACTCAAACACTCATAGTGATAACTCTTAGTCACTATAACTGCTCAGAACAACCCAGTACCGGTACATAACCTCTTATCAAGAAAGGCCTCGCTCTAACACTTACATATACTGCCGATGATGAAAGAAGCACGTAGAACTAACAACCATTCGTCCGATCAGTCAGACATGAAGCTCCCCCTTCCCAAACAAGAATCATAGCAGATTTCTAAGCCGACTCCCGATATTTATCCTTCCAACTATGCTGTAAAAAATTCTGAAAATGTTCATTCTAGGCCCAATGACCTCTTCTCATCCATCATGACCACCCTGATAACATGACACATCGATACAATTCAAAGCCAAAACCTGTGCAACTTGTGCACCTAAAAGCAACATCCCAATATAATCAACTTATATAAAAGATCCACACGAGAGGACTATCCTGCCTTTAACAATTACCATCACCATATCATGCTAACAGCCTGGCACATACCGTAAAAATCAAAACACATGAATCCAATACCAAAGGTCATACCCCTACATAACTCCGCTACACTGCGCGATCTCATCCAACCGCTGGTCCACTTGAAATATTTCAAGAAACCTTGCCAAAATCAATAACCATTCAAAATTCGCCATCGGGTACTCAAAGTGCATTTCCATAACCACGGGGGAAACCAGACGATACCATGCCACCTGAAACAGAAGGTATATAACCAACACGTCTCAATCTCGCAACACCCAATTACTTACCTTACTTAAATCTAGCTATAAAGCCCAATTTGAACCGCACCATATGTGCATATAACCAATAATCACCACTCCTCGCAACACCAAAGGGTAACTCATAGATCACTCTAGAACATGAATAAACTCAATCACAATCGAATGGTAAATTCCTCAATAGTAGAAATTCGGAGCCAACAATTCCGACCCGGTACAGAACACACACCCATATTAGCTTACCAGTAACCCTAAATTAATGCTGATCACCCACCACAGATAGATAACTTACCGAAAAGTTTACAATGACGGATTCATGGTACATACTAACATCCGACTAGCTCAGCTCGCATCTTCACAGTTCACTACCACAAAATATCCTGTTTATGAGAACTCTCAGTCTCAAAGTCCATGAAATGTACAGATTACCATATCTGATCACAACTCCACCGCTCGAATACATAACACATCCCAAATATTCAGTCATTCCACGAGGGGTACCCCTATAATTCTTCTGTTTACCAAGCAACCCCGAATATCAACAATCGATCCCACAATAGAGCCCCGCGATACCAGTGAAGTACCCTTAACTCAAACACATTGCTCTTTCTGAAATATATACCCTCATCAAGTCTCACCAATTAGCGATATCATCTACCTAGTCATCTGAAACTGCCCATGCTGCTTAAGAATTTATGACCTTCCTTCCATAACCGAACTGTGACCTCACATATGAAAATCTCAGCTCTACCCAACATACCGCATGCGCCATGCTAACCTAGGAAAAAAATACAGGAACTCCATGGTCCCTTCTGGGCCACAAGCAACTACGTACCCAACTAGCAAAGAACTTTCATTTGATCCCGTTTAGAAGCAAATTCACTACACGCCACCCGCACCTCACGCCAAAAGAGAATATGCACCCTTAACCGCGGTAGAAACCATCAGGAGCTATCCAAAATCCCATTTGTGCAACACCAAACCATCATGACTGAATTCTTCTAACTCAACCAAGCTACGCAGGCCACCAAAAATCCAAGAGCATTGCTAAGAAACACCCGTAAAACTCATCACCTCATGAACACCCAAAGAACTACTCGTATCCCTTACAATGCCGATCCGACCTACTACCAAGTTTCCCTATTTACCCAAGTTCCTTCTGACTTACCTTCAAATTAATACTTCTCCCTGGCGTAATACCCCCATTTTTCAACCCAGACTCACCACACGCGACCCAAGCATAAAACCATACCGTCTAAGGCTCATAAGCCGCCGAATACTCTCTCAAATATCCCCAAAAGTACCACATTCAAAATACTTACGCTGAAGAGACTTCCTGCGAATCTAAAGCCATTACCTTCACCTTCCTGATACCGATATGTTGAATCCGTGATGATCTAGAAGTACCACAAGTCTTGACATCCTCTAACATAAATCTCAATCACACTGACCATTTAGACAGAATCGACCTAACCCGTTTGCACACTGGCATACTAGGAAAGTAATCCACTCACTTGAAGCCACAAGCAAATTCATACACTGCACACACTACACCTTTTACAGTTTCCACTAAATTATTCAATAGAACCCAATTACCCAATAGACTACATTACAACCTATATAGAAGAAATAGGTTTCCCAAACCCCACGCTTGCAGGTCACAGCTGATTTACCAGTATACCTCGAACTGAAATTGATACCACACATAGTCGCGCAATCAACTTATCATGAACAGACTCCCCCACTTGGCTCGAAGCCAACGACCGAGAAAAATAATAATTCACAATGCCTACAATAACACTATCCGTCTTACAACTCAAGTCATCTTCAGATCTCGCATTCATCATTGCAATAGTCACGCCAACTTCCACAAGCGATCTAAACTCCAATTACAGCATATATCATTTTACTGGTAGAAGAGAGCTTATTATAGCACTACATAGGGACCACATACCCTAGGACAACCTGCAGGAGATACCCCTGTCCGCTAGCCTCAAACATAATATCTCTCCATACACTTCTGAAGACCATAACTATCACACAATCACTACACCTTCCTGCATCTAGATACAAACAACTCCTACCCTCGAGGCATCACAATACGTTGTAAAAACCTTAAACTGATGGCAGAACTAACACTGGAGTGGTGGTCACAGAAATTTCGAGCTTCTGGAAGCTCTACCCACACATGTCTGACCACATGGGTACTCTTACTGGACACAACGTGTCCCAAGAATGCTATTGAACCGAGCCAAAAGTCACACTCGGAGAATTGGCATAGAGCCTTTCCTCCCTGAATCCTTATAATGCCATCCTCCGATACTGAGTATGCTACTCCTGGCTACGCGAATATGCTAGGACGCCATCAATGAATACAATAGCAAGGAATGCTAATACGGCTAGAATACACCGTTAATCAAATACATGAACGTTACTGGGGCAAATGATCAGCTCAAAAGACATCACCAGGAACTCATAACCCAACAGAAAAATCCACTTCACTCCATAACTACACAACATGAGAGGTCTTCCAACATACTCACAACTCAAGGCCATATACCAAATCAAGACAGAAATCAAACACTCAATAAATCTTACCGCATTTCCAGCCAACCCTTTTGTCACAAGTCACAGTCTGAACACATCTAACCATCAAATCACACCCACCACATAGGCATCTAGTCACCAATTCTCATCAATAAGAACACAAATGGACATATAAGTCCCCAAATACATGTGCCCACACAACGAAAATCTCAGCAATCAAGCCACATAATGAATCTGGCCTCAAGTCCTCTAGACTGGCCCATTACCAACATGCCAAAATCACATCTCATCCATGGAAGCCACAAGTCGTCGATGCACAGCTGATACCAAGCGCTCTCGTGCGCGTTCGAATACATAGAAGGAACTCAAGATTTACGCTATTGGCCGGATACAATGGATTCGCACGACAAGAATTTAAGAATGTGAGATTTTCCTAAGGGTTCTGCAACCTCTTGAAGATAAGTACAAACATCTCCGTACCGATCCGCAAGACTCTACTAAACCTGCTCATGACCGGTGAGTCCTATGTAACGTAGCACTCTGGTACCAAATTGTCACGACCCCATATCTAAGCCAGTCGTGATGGCGCCTATCGTGGAACTTAGCCAGCCAAAACTACACTCGAATCATAATAAGCTTCCATTTACATCTTTACTATACTGATTACCCATAAAGGTTTCCTTTAACCATTTATAAAACAGTTAAAGCTATATTGAATATTAAATACAACCCCCCGAGAACCCGGAGTCACTGGTCATGAGCATCTACATAAAATATACAACTCAAACGAAAATAAATTCTATAATAGTAAGCAGGAGAGGGAGCAGGACTGCGAACGCATGCATCTACCTCGTAAACCTCTGAGAATCTCTCGAACAGATAGAGAACTCACCCTGCCCTAACACCTGGATCTGCACACAAGGTGCAGGGAGTAATGTGAGTACACCAACTCAGTAGTAATGAAAATAAATCAGGTCTGAGCAACAAGAAACACATAAAATCAATGTCATCAAATCACANATAAAACCAACTTCAGAAAAATCCTTTGGAAAATGTATATTTTTAACAACTTCAAACCGAAAGGTTAGTATGAAAATGAAATGAATCATAAACAGGCCCCTGGGGCAAAACATATTTCATAAGTTCAGAGTGAAAGTGGTAAAATCATAAGTAGCCCCTCGGGCAAAAACATGTATCATAATCAGCCCCTAGGGCATGCCTCTTAGTCACTCATAATCAGCCCCTCGGGCATACCTCACCATCACTCATAATCATCCCCTCGAGCATACCTCACAATCACTCATGCCTCCGAATCACTCGTCACTCGGCACTCGGTGCGCTCACTGGGGGTATGTGCAGACTCCGGAGGGGCTCCTTCATCCCAAGCGATAATATCAAGCCACCTCGTGGCGTATCATATCCTCACAAATCAGACCCTCAGCCTCACTCAGTCAGAACCTCTCAAAAGCCTCACGGGTGAATCAGTAAAACAGGGTACTCGACCCAAAACATCATTTTAAATCTCAAAGTAGTATAAATCAGGATGAGTTTCGAAAACAGTAAGCACAATGTGACTTAGTGAAATCATCAATAATCTGTGAGGCAACGAGCAGTAAAAAGCCGCCAAGGGGTCTAAACAAGTCGGCACAAGGCCCCAAACATGGCTTATAGCCCAAATATTTCAGAAATCTTTAGAACACAAACATATAGTATAGAGTAAAATACGCAACACAATAGTTGTCGCGGAGAGAACCAAGACCAATCCAAAAATTAGTGTGCTCCACATAGTCATTATCCGACATGTGTGCCATTCTAAAATCAGTGATAAATATCAATTCCGAGGTTTCATACACTCAGGACAAGATTTATAACCATTACTTACCTCTATGGAGTCACAATACTAGTCCGCTATGCGCTTGCCCTTCGAATTGGCTCCCGATTGCTCCGAATCTAGCCAAAACCAGTTTAACATCATTAATATATGCCAAAGGGACACAACCCAATCGAATATTATCAAATTATACAAGAAACTCGAAATTCGGCCAAACTCAAGCCCCGACCCCACGTCTCAGAATTCGATAAAATTTACATCACAAGAACCCTTATCCTCCCACGAGTCCGTATATACCAAGAACATCAAAGTCGGACCACAATTGCCTACTAAAATTGCCAAAAGAAATTCCCAAATCTTTCCTCCCATTTTCCCAACTTTTTCTTACTTAAATCCTTCAATTTACAAGCCTAATCTGAACAAAATATAATGGAAATGACTTTAATAACCCGGGAACTTACCTCCACTGAAGACCCACGAATTCTCTCATCAAATTGCCCTCAAGTAAGCTCCAACCGCATGCAACAATGGTGAAATGAATAAAATTTCATGGAGGCTTCTTTTATACTGTTCTTCCCAGCAATTCCGCACCTGCGGACTCGCACCTGCAGTCCCAGGTGCGGACCTGCGCAATCCCACTAGCGGATCAAATTCTCGCACCTGCGACCCCTTTTCCGCACATGCAGCTTCGTAGGTGCGGCCATCCCTTCGCACCTGCGGACTCCTCCTACCTAGACTCCCTTCGCACCTGTGCGTGGACTTTCGCACCTGTGGCTACCCATCCGCAGGTGCGGCCAACACCAGAAACTTACACCAGCAGCCATTTGCTACAAATTTTCTTACTTCAAAACTCCGCCAACCATCCGAAATGAATCCCGACCCCTCGGGGCCCCAACCAAACATACCAACACACCCAATAGAATTTTTCAAACTTAGTCGAGCCTTCGAAACACCAAAAACAACATGAAAACACCAAAATTACATCAAATTAAACTTATGAACTTTGAAACTTCTAAATTTCGCCAACGACGCCGTAACCAACCAAAACACCTCCGATTGACTTGAAATTTTGCACACATATCCAAAATGACATTACGGACCTGTCCCAACTTCCAGAATCACATTCGGACCCCGATAGCATATTTTCCACTGCCGACCAGAAATCACCAAAAACTAACTTTCGCCAATTCAAGCCTAATTCTACACCGTACATCAAAACTCCATTCCGAACACACTCCTAAGTCCTAAATCACCTAACAAAACCATCCGAGCAATAAAATTCGCATTCCAAGGTTGTTCACCAATAAGTCAACTCTCAGTTGACTTTCTCAACTATTAGGCTACCTTGAGAGACTAAATGTCTCAATTCGCACCATTACCACTCTGAACCTGAACCTACAGACCCAACACACATAAATTAAGTTGAACCACATAAAATGAAGCAGAAACAAGGGAAACAGAGCTAAACTCTCGGAACGACCGGCTGGGTCGTTACAGCTGTGCATATTGTGAACTGATGATATTGATTTTTATATGTTTCTTGCAGCTTAGACTTGATTTATTTTTATTACTACTGAGTTGGCATACTCACATTACTCCCTCACTCCTGTGTGCAGATACATGTGCTGATACCGAGCGTTAGCCATCTATTCTGTGTGGAGCCGGAGTTCGGGACATAGAGGTAGATGTTCAGCATCCGCAACATCTCTGTTCTCCCTTCTTATGTTGTACCTAGTTATTCATTCCGATGTTTTGTATTATAATAGTAGGCTTTCTGGTATATTCCTTAGATGCTCATGACATATTGACTCCGGATTTTGGGGATGGTTTAGACTATTTAACTATTTATTTTGCTTAATAGATTTAGTAATTTTATATGCGTTTATGAGTTGATGAAAATGAGTTGGGATTTTTGGAAAGAAACTGTAAATATGTGAATTGGCTAGCCTAGTTCCACTATAGGCGCCATCGCGACTGGTTTAGGATTTGGGGTCGTGACAGGGTCAAACCAATACACTTCACAGACAAACCTAATAGAATATTATCATGAGTGTAAGACAACCAGTTTCACCATTGAGGCCACAATCAAACCACAAGGATATGGTACACTGTCAACACTTTCAACATGCTCAAGTATACTCAAAGAAACCAATTACATATACAAATAGAGAGAGAGCGCCAACATATTATCTTAGAAGTCGAAACATTAGATCATATGACTCAAGGAGTAGAGAAGATACATGGTTCAAGTTTCCAGAACTCCTTAACTAAATTTTTAGTATTTCACAACATATTAGACTGTATATGAGTTCATCAGAGATAGATTAAATCCTAATTTCTAATTTAACATCCATATTTAGGATCCCTGGAGAGTATTAACAGGGGTATTTATCCAAGTTGATAGGTGAATCCTATCCCAATAAAATGACATGATTATCTTCCTTTTAAAAGCTCTTAATCTCATTCTCATACTAGTCTCATTAAGGGTTAAGGTACACTGTTACACTCAAAGCAAGGCAAGTAAGCCTAAGAGGTTTAGTCCACAAATGAGTCTCAATTAACTTATGCAGACTTAGCAAGGTGCAGTTTCCCTTATGTAACCATACAACATGTGAGCACAAGCATAATCATGGAAGGCAAGCGAAAGTCTATTTCAAAACAAGGATAAGGGCAAAACCCTCTGAAGTTATACAAACACATACATGAGACATTCCTAAAGAGTGAAAGACTACAACATGGTAGAGTATCAAATGTCATGGGATTAGACCAACATGCTAACTACATGAATTCAAAATAATGGATTGTTACATTGAGTAAGCATGGTTTAGTTATACAAGTTAAGCGTGAAAATTTGGTCATGATGAAGTTCAGTTTAGCATTCTAAAATAACAAATGAAATTGAAACTGCACACATATAATTTTAATCAAGTTCCTATGGCATAACTTAAACTAAGTGAATGGCATCTGTCATAACAAACACGAGAATAAATGCAGAAACTCAGTATGACTTAATCCAGCTCCTTTACAACATATTTATACAGTGAAATTCTAGATGTGATCACGCAGTCATGAAAGCAGAAGTCGACTCAAATAATATCAGCTAATATACTTTAACTGTGATGACATCCGTATATTGAATGTTCATAGGTACTATAATTAAGTCTATCAGGCAAACAACCTCAAATGTATGGTACAGATCAACAAGTAACACTAGGTAAAGATCAGTAGAGCAGTCATAAGTGTCATAGAAAAACCATCATGGAAATCCATAGTCAGGACAAGTGTAAGGAATCATTAAGATTCTTAGTTAATCATTGAATTTCAATAGCACATGGATTATTCAACTCAAAGAAATTGAACAGTACGCTGGAGAGTTGAGAAAAAATGCTCGGCAGAAAAAAACATTTCAGCGGCCCACTATGTTGCCGCATAATCACTCTGTGGGCCGCAGAATGGTCATAGAGTAAAGCAATCATTTGCCACTCATAGTGAAGTAGAAAATTTGACGCAGAAGGTGGTTAAGTTCCAATGGTCACGTGCTTGTGAAAGGAGCTTCTAGGAGTTGAAATTGAGATTGACTACGACACCGGTGTTGACCCTACCAGAGGGTATAGATGGGGTTGTGGTGTATTGTGACGCTTCAAGGATCGATTTTGGGTGTGTACACCGTGATAGATTATGCTTCTAAGCAACCCAAGAATCATGAAAAGAACTATCCAACTCATGACTTAGAGCTTGCAGTGGTGGTCTTTGCATTGAAGATTTTGTGCATTATTTGTATGGGGTCTGTGTGGATATATTCACGGACTATAAGATCCTTCAATATATTTTCAAACAGAAAGCCTTGAATCTAAGGCAGAGAAGATGTCTTGAGTAACTCAAAGACTATGACATCGATATTCTGTATCACCCCGGAAAGGACAATGTTGTGGCGGATGCTCTTAGCCGAAAATCTATGGGCAGTTTGGATCACTTGGAATCATATCAAAGGTCATTGGCCAATGAGGTTTATTGGTTAGATAGTTTGGGAGTTCATCTTGCGGACTCCAATGAGGGAGGGGTGATTGTGTGAAATAGGGCTGAATCATCGCTTGTTATGGAAATCAAGGATAAGCAATACGACGATCCCTTATTTACATTTGAAGGAGAGGATTCATAAACATAAGACCACGGCCTTTTCTATTGGCATGGATGGTATCCCAAGGTACCAAGGGAGACTATGTGTTCCAAATGTGGATGGTCTCCGAGAAAGAATCATGACCGAGACTCAAACATCTAGGTATTTCGTGCACCCGGGCTCTACCAAAATGCACCATAATCTCAAGGAAGTCTATTGGTGGAATGACATGAAGAGGAATGTAGCGGCCTTTGTGGCAAGATGTCCGAGTTTTCAGAAAGTAAAGGCCGAACACCAACGGCCTGGTGGGTTGGGACATAACATAGAAATTCCAATGTGGAAGTGGGAAATGATTAATATGGACTTTGTGGTGGGACTATAGCGCACTCCGCGCAAGTTTGACTCAGTTTAGGTGATTGTGGATCAAATCACGAAATCAACATTCTTCTTGCCAGTTAAATCTACCGACATAGCAAAACAATATGCTTAGTTTTATATCAAGGAAATAGTCAAGTTGCATGGAATTCCTATTTTTATCATTTCTGATCATGGGGCACAGTTCACGGCTATTTTTTGGAAGAAATTTAAGCAAGGTTTGGGTACTCAGGTGTTTCACCCCGTAGACTGAAAGGCAGGCAGAGCGGACTATTCAGACACTTGAGGATATGTTGCACGATTATGTTCTTGACTTCAAGGGTATCTGGGACGATCATTTTCCACTCATATAATTTGCCTACAACAACACTTACCATGCTAGTATTCAGATGGAACCATTCGAGGCTTTATATGGTAGGAGATGTAGATCTCTCATTGGGTGGTTCGAGATTGGGGAAGCAGAATTGATAGGACCAGACCTCATGCATCAGGCAAGCTTAAGGTCATTGAGGATTGGTTAAAAACTGCCCAGAGTCGTCAAAAGTCCTATTTGGACATTCGTCGCAAAGATTTTGAGTTCAAAGAAGATGATTGGGTATTCTTGAAGGTTTCCCCCATGAAGGGTACAATGCGGTTTGGTAAGAAAGGGAAATTGAGTCTGAGGTATGTCGGGACATACAAAATCATTCATAGGATTGGTCAGGTGTCGTACAAGCTTGAACTACCACCTGATATGTCATTAGTGCACCCTGTATTTCATGTGTCTATGTTGAAGAAGGTAGTTGGATATCTGTCGGTTATTGTGCCAGTTGAGACTATTGAGGTTAATGAAGAACTGACATATGAAGAAAATCCAGTTGCCATTCTTGATAGGCAAGTCCGAACCTAAGAAATAAAGAAATTGTTTCTCTGAAAGTGTTATGGAAAAACCAACAGGTTGAAGAGACCACCAGAGAGGCCGAGGATGAAATGAAAAAGAAGTAGCCTAATTTATTTGAATATCTATGTAATTTCATCTAGGATGTTAAGAGCATTGTTTCCGGTGTTGTTTCCATATTATTTTGTATCTTTATGTTGTGGTTGTTGTGTTAGGATTGGTTTCTAGGATTCTTTGACAGGTGGATAGTCCTACTTATAGGGGAAACTCTGGCGAAAATGGCGTATACATATGTTCTAGCTCTGTTGTACATAAGAACGTTATATAGTAGTGTTTGGATGTGTTTCGACAATGTTTATGTGAGAACAATGGCCATTGAACTGCGGACGTGACGTGTGGATGTGTTTCACCATAGGAGAGTGTAAGGTCCGGTAAAATATTTACCTAAAAACCTAGAATTTTGTTGTGTCAAGTTAGATTTTTGGATTGTACAGTACGTTGCTTGGTTAAAGGAAAATATTTTGCAGAAGAGTGCATTTATGCGGACCATTATGTGGCCGGCCGCATAATCACTCTGTGGACCGCATATTGATCGTAGAGTCAGGCAGTTAAAATTGGCCAATTTTGAGGCCAGTTATGCGGCCCAATTATGTGATCGCATAATCACCTTGCGGGCCGCATGTCGATCCCATATCCATCGTGGAATTTTGCGAAGGAAGTTCTGATGTACATTATGCGACCGCAAAACAGGTATGCGGACCACATATTGGTCGCATACACAGTTAAAAATTCAAGTCCCTGAGGGCTATCTTTGCTGATCGCATAGTCATTATGTGGTCGCATATGCGACCACAGATCTGAGTCAGAGGGCTATTTTTCTTCTTTTATAACCCGACCCTATTTTAATAAATAATGTTTGGGGCTTCATTGGGGCGATATTCTGATTATTTTTAAGGGAGGTAAGAGCAATATAGAGAGAGAAAGAGGGAACCTAGCCTTTCAATCACCCAAATCTTGCTCAAGTCTTCAAGAATCAAGGAAGATAGTCACTAGATTGTCTTCCATCCGGGTAAGTCCTACTTCCAGAACTTGCATGCAATTTCAAATATATTGCGGGGATTATAAATAGGCCATGTATGTGGCACTAAGTTGTAGTTATTGTTAAAATTGGGTTAGGGAAGAAGGAATTCCTATTGTAGGACCTTGTAGTCTATTTCACACGCTGGGTGTTTGATGAAATTCCTAAGAGAGTTACACCATGGATAATCTTTCTAGTTATTAATCGATTTTTGCTTTCTCCTTATTATTATTGCTAGAGGTGTTGGTGCATTATAGTAACTTAAGGAAAGCTCAACCAGGTATGTGGGCTAAGCTTTATCTCTCGAGATTGAATTCCATAATGTTTACATAGATTTAAGTGTGATCAGCCCCAAATCCCTAATCACTACGTCCGGGTCATCCCTTATAGATTCATAAAAATTGATTATTCCGAATGAGCTTGTGACGAAAGATACAGGATTAAAGTATGGTTGCTTATTAAAATAGTATGTCTTTGAGTCGTATTCTAAATGAAAACTAGTATACCAATTGCGAGAGGAAAACTCCATACTCTCAATACTCTTATTCATTTTCCTACTTGTACTTAATGACTTAATTGAATATGTCTCGTTGATGATAATCCATAAAGAGTAATTCAAGGATAATTGGTGTACTGCTTGTTTGTGACTTTGATATGTGCCTCTATTGTTGGACCTTTGTGCTTAAAGTCCCATTATTAACGCCCTTGAGGTATATGATGTCTGGAATGTTCTATATGTTGGAATTTGGTGGTGATACTTGAAATTAAATGAAGTGAGAATATTGAATATAAACAAAATGCGGCCATCGTGCCTTGAATAATAACACTTGTGAAAGGCCTAGAGATCCAAGGAAATACTGCTATTGTGAGAGGTTGAAAATGCTAATAAAAGATTTGGACAATTTGAAATAGTCTGAGATGAATACATTACTGTAAATGTATATGTGTTACCTTTGTGTGCAAATCCATATAACAATATTCTTCTTGGGAGATCGATAGTCACCGAGGAAGGGTAGGTTTAAACTACCTAACCCTGAAACTATACGTGTCGGTGTAGGGTGCATTATGGAAATTATTCCCCTTAACTGGGATGAGACTGGTGTGATGAAATTATTCCCCTTTATTGGGATAAGATTGTTGGTAAATGTGGATATGTCAAACCACACGGCACTTTGGTGAGACGGCTTAGCCAATCGGGTCGTGATCAGACGCCATGCCGCACACATGGTGGTAATTTGTGTTGGAAATTTTGATAGAAAATGTGATTGTGGTTACACCTTCAAATAAGGTGGTTTAGCCGATCGGGCCGAGATCGAACTCCGTACCAAGAGTACGGTGGCATTGTGAACAGTGATATTGTGAATTGTGGTATTATTGGTACCAAAGTACTCCCTAAACTAAAAATATGTAACACTTTCGTATTTTGAAAAATTAATATGTTTCAACTGCACATTTGGATATAATTTTTTGTAATTTTTTGTTTCTATGGATTTCCTGTTCTTGTATGGTTATTCTATTTTAAAAGATGACTTTTATCTTTACATACTAGTACTATCCGATAGTACTAGCGTCCCTTTTACGGGGGGCGCTGCATCTTTAATGGAGATAGGTGTTTCCACAGTAGGCAGCAGCGATCAACGATAACTGTATGTTCCTTCCAGCTAACTTGGTGATCCCCGCTTCATTTCGGGGTCCCGTCATTTGGTTATCGTGTACTTTTCATTTGAGGTATAGCCGGAGCCTTGTTGTCGGCATTTCCATAGTTCTCTTCAGTTGTATTTAGAGGCTCCGTAGACAGGTTGTGGGTGGTGTCGGGTATATGAATTGGATTAGAAAATATTGGTATTTGGAGAATATGTTTTCTTCATATTTAATAATTGTAATAATTTGGTTATTATGGTTGAAACTTCTAATGGAAGTTTTTAATAAAATATTTACAAGGTATGATTAATGGAGTTCATCTCTTCTTTATTCATGAATTAATTTGAGAAGAATGAAACCTAACTGGCTTACTCGGTTGACCGCCGGTCGCGCTCCTCAATTTTTGGGGCGTGACATAGAGGCATATGAGTGCATAAGATAATCAAACCCAACACTAGCCAGATGAATATTACCTAGTGAGTGGTTTATGATCAGTTGGTTTTGATCGAGTTCGTACGTACTAACACAGTATAAAAATCTTGTTGTTTGAGATTTTATGTCACGACCCAAACTAGTGGGCCATGACTGGAACCCAAGCCATATCTGTCGAGCGCCAACGTACATTTTATCTAGCCTTTCTTATTATCTATAAGGGCCGGTGAGATCAACATAAATGGTAGACATGAATCATGAACAACCAATAATGACAGATAATGGCATGAACACACATAAAATGGGCTGACAAGGATGTCATGAAGCTATATATAAGGTACGAGCTGAAAAGTTTCCAAGAGAGACTATACAATGAAAATCACCCGACAATGCAATCCAAACTGTACATGAGTCGACATCTGTCTATGAGCCTCTAAAGGACAAACTGTACATGAGTCGACATATGTCTATGAGCCTCTAAAGGAACATAAGTGCTGCAACATTTTTGAAATAGGGCCCGACATATGTCTATAACAAAAGTGCATACCAAGACCACGACAGGTCCGGAGAATGGATCTCGCCAATAACACCGTTGAACTGGGCAGCCTACTGTGGTGGGGGAGCTGTGTCTACCTGCCTATCAGGACCTGCAACACAACATGTAGCGTCCACAAATAAAAGGGAGGTCAGTACGAATAAAGTACCAAGCATGAAAGGCATGAAAGAATAAATAAGAACATTAATATAAGCAGGGATAGAGAATATACAACGTATAACATCTGAGTGCCTCTGAGGGCGACGAACATGAAATTCGTGATGCATATATATATATATATATATATATATATAGTGGAGCTCGGTAAAATCCAACTGATCTATTGTTTCCCAATAGGTGTCGTACCCGCACAAACTATAGTGCGGCTCGGTAGAGTAAAATAGGTACATATATATAATGCACGCTAGAATCATTGGAATAAATTCTTAACCTTTCGGAGTGATGTAATTTCGGTAACCTCCGTACACGTTATAAGGACTAACTCTTCGTCATGGACATAATAAGATTCAGGAAGTACCAACAACATTGATAACATAAGAATAAGAGAAGTAAAAACAACATCAATCGTTCCATAAATGTAAGAACTTCTAGCTTCTAAGGGTGGAGTATCTTTGGAAGCTCGTTCATTACATTATGTACAATTGAAATCGTGAAAAATAAGGAAAGGGATAGCCTCACATACCTTGTAGATACTGCCCAACCTCAAACTATGAAAATGTCATGACTCCTTAGTCTACAAAAAGAGAATGATACTATCGTTATGCTTTAGGCGCCGTACTATTATACATCGACCGTAATCTATTTTACGATGAAAAGGAAAAAATCTCCCATATTTATATGACTTTTCACAAGTTAAAAAAATCACCAAACAACCCAAGCATCAATAATAATCATATTATTCCTCGGAAATAGTCCACCAACCAACAACAATACTAACAAGCCTTTAGATAGATATCTCACGAGTTCTAGCTTCAACTACTTAGCCGCAACTTGGATAATGTTAAATAAATGTATAGTAAGAGGTTCCTTACCTTTAAACAGATATAACAACTTAAATTTGACCTTACTTCACCACAAAATATCCTTCCAATGCTGCCACAAGGACAAGATAGCGAAACTAGTGATCAATTCATGTTTTCAGCACTATAATCACTTTGGAAGAGTTGAAATCACCTTGGATTGATATTAAAAACTTGAGAGAATATTTTAAGGAACTTAAAACAACCTCCCACACGAGCTGGAACAACACAAAAATCAGCAACAACAAGAAGAACAAGAAACTTACTTGCGCCACGGGATTCCCGACAATTGGTTTATGTTGTTTGCCCTTTGTTTGGGTCTTGTATCATGAGAGAACCTTGAGAGAGAGTTTTTGGGTGTCTAGGGTCTAAAGAGTACACATCCATAATGTTGTCTAGAAAACCTCACAAGGATATACAAAGCAGTATGGATATGTATTGTATCTGCATACCACTATTATGTATTAAGGAAGAGTATTCTCAAGCTATTTCTTGCCTCATAGAGAAGTTTCAGAAAAAAATTGGGTGATGCGTTCCCCCGATATCCTCGTTATCTTTAATCTGGAATAGGTAAGGGTATTTAAAATTCATCTCCTCTTCTACTTCCCATGTCATTTCTTCCATATTCCTGTTCCTCCACAAAACTTTGACGGAAGCTACATACTTTGTTCTCAGCTTGCGTAATTGTTGATCTATTATAGCCACTGACACTTCTTCATATGATAGATCCTTCGTCACTTGTACATATTTGATCGGGACGACTCGATAAGGGTCTCCAATACATTTCCTCAACATAGATACATGGAATACCGGGTGGACAAATTCCGATTCGGATGGAAATTCTAACTCATAAGAAACATGTCTAATTTGTCAAAGAATCTTGTACGGCCCGATATACCGCGGACTTAGCTTACCCGTCTTCCCAAAACTCATAACACCCTTTATCTGTGAGATACTTAGTAAATCCCAATCACTAACAACAAATTCTAGATCACGACGTCGGACATCGGCATAAGGTGTTTTCCTGCTTTGTGTCATCCTCAGTTGTTCTTATATCACTTTCACCTTCTCAATGGATTGGTGAATCAAATATGGCCCATATAAATCTGTTTTAGCAACTTTGAACCATCCAACTGATGATCTACATCTCCTCCCGTATGGGGCCATTTCAATACTCGAATGGTAGCTATTATTGTAGGCGAATTCTATGCGTGGTAGATGGTCATCCAATTGCCCTTGAAATCTAGAACACATGCTCCTAGCATATCTTCGAGTGTCTGAATGGTATGTTCAGCCTGTCCATCAGTCTGCGCATGGATTGTAGTGCTAAAGCTGTGATAAACCCTTCTAAAATGACCTCCAAAAGTTATCCGTTAATTGAGCTCCTTGATCTGATATGATAGAGATCGGCACACCATGAAGCCTAACAATCTCCTTGATATACAGCCTCGCATAGTCTTCAGCCGTGTAAGTTGTCGTAACTGGAAGAAAGTGAGCAGATTTTGTAAGTCGATTAAATATCACCCAGATGGAGTCAAACTTATGATAAGAGCGAGGTACTCCAATATTGAAGTCCATATTGACCACCTCTCATTTCCAGGTCGGAATCTCTATACTCTAAATTAACCCATCGAGTTTCTGATGCTCGATCTTTACTTGTTGGTAATTAGGACACAAAGCTACAAAATATGCAATAGCCTTCTTCATGTTGTCCCATAATACAGATCCTTAACGTCATGATACATCTTTGTCGAGCCGGGGTGGATGGAATACCGGGAGTGATGAATCTCAATCATAATCTTCTCTCACTGCCCTTCCATATTAGGCACACATAATCGGCCCTGATATCTCAGTTACCATCTTCTCTAATCTCGAAAGCCATAATCTTATGCTGCTAAATTCCCTCTCTCAATCGTACTAAGGTAGGGTTTTTATATTGTCGTGATTTTACCTCGGCTACCAAAGACGATTTTGCCGTATTCTTTACAATAACACCTCCATCATTAGAGTCTAACAATTTGATTCTCATATTGTCCAACTGATGAAGCTCTATATTCAACCTTTGTCTACCTGCCTTAATGTGTAATATGATTCCCATTGACTTATGGTTGAGTGCGTCTTCCACAACATTGGCTTTACCGGGATGGTACAATATCTCGACATCGTAGTCTTTTAGTAATTCAAACTACCTACACTGCCTTAAATTCAACTCCTTCTGCTTGAATATGTACTGTAAATTCTTGTGATATGTGTAGATGTCAATATGGATGTCATATAAGTAGTGATGCCATATCTTTAAAGCATATATTACTCCAGCCAATTCCAAATTATGAGTCGGATAATTCTTTTCATATTTCTTTAATTTTCTCTATGCATAAGCAATCACCTTCCCACGTTGCATCAATACACACCCCAAACCTATACCTGAGGCATCACAATATACCACATAACCTTATGTTCCTTTTCAGAGAGTGAGCACTGGTGCGGATGTTAATCGATTCTTTAGCTCCTGAAAACTACATTCACAAGCGTCAGACCACTAGAACTTGATAACTTTCTGTATTAACTTAGTCAATGGTGCTGATATAGAGGAACCAATTCTATAAACTGCTTATAATATCCTGCTATCCCCAGGAAGATACGTGCTTCTAACGGTGTTATAGGTCTCGACCAATTCTTCACTGCACCGATCTTTGGAGGGTCGACAGTAATAACCTTGTGAGATACCACATGGCCAAGGAATGCTACTGAGTTCAGCCAGAATTCATATTTGGAGAGCTTAGAATATAACTTACTATTCTTAAGGGTCTATAATACTATCCGCAAATGGCCCGCATGTTTCGCCTTCGAACGAGAATGCACAAGAATATCATCAATGAATACGATCGCGAACACGTCAAGATAGGGTCTACATACACTATTCATGAGATCCATAAAAGTTGTTGGGGAATTTGTTAGCCCGAACGATATCACAAATAACTCAAAGTTCCCATATCTTGTTCGGAAGGTCGTCTTCGGAATATCCATCTCCTTAACCCTCATCTGATGATACCTTGAATGTAAGTCAATCTTGGAGAAATACTTGGCACAAAGGAGTTGGTCAAATAGGTCGTCAATCCTTGGAAGTGGATACTTGTTCTTTATAGTAACCTTATTCAACTGTCGATAATCGATACATGATGATAGGCTATAATCTCATGTTTTAGTCGATTATTATATTCCAATTTACTGCACTTTAGTTGAGTTTGAGCTTTAATCGCTAGTGTTTTGCACTAATTGCGTGTTTTATGCATTGTAGGAGTGATACAGAGCTATGTAGATGTTATGGAATGAATTCAAGTGATTTGGAGCTTTGAAGTCTGAGTAAAAGCCCAAATAATTAAGTCGGGATCATGTTTAGGGATAACCGGATGATAGTTTAGAACGAACGAAGAACTGAGCAGGCATACTACGGAGTGTCCAGTAAAATGCACATAACCTTTTGCTCGGAACTTCGTTTGGGCTCCAGAATATATTGCTGGAAAGCTAATTCAAAGGGCTACAAGTTCATGTATTAAATTATTTCCAATTCCCAACAAAAGAGGGCGAAAAGTGTGCGGAAAGTATGCAGCTGCACACTGACCGCACATATGGGGCAGAACAGTGTGAAAAGTGTGCGGCCAACTGCGCGAGCACAGTTCCAGGTGTGCCGCCATGCACGTCCTGTCCAAGAAAAGTGTCTTTTTTTGTGTAGGAAAAGGTGTATGTGTTTGGGCCTGACCCTACTTGGTATATATACATGGAAAATAGTAATTTTGGACTTTTGGACATAATTTAGACATAAGAAATCTAAGGAGAAGAGGGAGAAGCAAGAGCACAAGGATTTCACCATTCATCCTCACTCAAGACAAGGGTTTGGATGCTTTATGTTTTCCTTTGACTTAAACTTAATTGTGATGAATTTCTCCATATCCAGTGAAAAGTGAGCGGCCAAGTTCACGGGCACACTTCCAGGTGCACGGCCGGGCACATCCTGTCCGGGAAAAGCGTCATTTTACGTGTAGGAGAAGGTGTATGTGTTTGGGCCCGACCCTACTTGGTATATATACATGGAAATAGGTATTTTTGGGACTTTTGAACATAATTTAGACCTCATGAAGCTAAGAAGAAGAGGGAGAAGCAAGAGCACAAGGATTTCACCATTCATCCTCACTCAAGACAAAGGTTTGGATGTTTTATGTTTTCCTTTCACTTAAACTTAATTGTGCTGAATTTCTCCATTTCCATGGATTAAATATTCCTTATGGATTGATGGTTTGGTGTTTTGAGAATAATTTGTGAATATGAACTCTAATTTTATGTATTGAATCGTTTTGGGTGTTTTTATTGTTGCACATATATTCACTTGTTTATGGAATAGAAAGAGGCGTAAATTGTGATGTTGTTGCATTATTTTATTGTTTGATTTATTGATTCTTCCTAGTAATCGAAAGAGGCTAGTTAAATTATTGTTTAGAGCTAGTTAGGAGGATAATCGAAAGAGGTTCTTCTAAAGACTAATCCACTACGCATTCTTTCATATCATCACCAAGGTTAACTTAGTTCATATCGCGAGGTTGAGACTTAATCGAGAGAGGAGTTTCTACTGAACGTTTGACTATAATTGAGTGAATTCTAGAGGCGCACTTGAACATTAGAAGTGAATTAACTAGAGTTAATTCCCAAACAAGTATCTTACACCTATCCAATCAACCCCTATTTTCTCCCATTGATATCTTCTTGCTTACTCTTGTTGAAATTGTCATTAGCCAATAGTTAGACTTTCAGTTAATTTTTGTTTTAATTCACACAAATCCAAATTGTTGATCATGTTGAATAGCAATAAGACTAGAAGCTACGAAAATACTGTCAATACTTGTGGATATGATATTTCCTATACTATATTCGACTAGGGAGCCTAAGTTTATATGCCGGTTTTGTGCTCGTCAATACACATCCTTAACGACCCGTCTTTCTTCCGCACGAATAAGACCGGCGCACCCCGAGGTGAAGTGCTAGGCCTAATAAATCCCTTATCTAGCAAATCCTTCAACTACACCTTCAAGTCTCGCAAATCTGTCGGGGGCATCCTGTATGGAGGGATAAAGATCGGTTGAGTGTCAGACAACACATCAATGATAAAATCAATCTTCCTTTCAGGAGGAAGGCCTAGAAGGTCATCTGGGAAAATGTATGGAAACTTATTGACCACAAGGATTGATTGTAGAGTAGGCGTCTTCGTCTTTGCATCCCTAATGCGAACGAGATGATAAATATAACCTTTTTATATCATAAACCTACCTTTCGGTGAAGCAACATTCCACTTTCATTCAATGACGGGTTCACCGGGAAACTGAAACCTAACCATCTACGTACGACAATCAATGTTCGCATAGCATGAGGCCAACCAGTCCATTCCCATTATCACATTGAAATCGTCCATTTCTAACTCAAATAGATTCACCGAGGTTTGACGACTACAAATCATCACTGTGAAACCTCCATATACCCTTCTAGCAACCACAGAATCTCCTATCGAGTGGATACCTCTAGTGGTTTACTTATGAATTCTTGTTCAACACCAAACTTATTAGCCCCAAATGGTGTAATATATGATAGTGTAGATCCCGGATCAATCATCATATATACATCATATGAAAACACAGACAATATACCTGTAACAACATCCGGAGATGACTCGAGATCTTTTCGACCTACTAGAGCATAGGTTTGATTTTGAGTATGGATCGAACTCGGCACTGCACCTCTACCTCTACCACGACCTGTCGGCTGCTGAAAACCTCATGCTGGAGGTCGAACTGATGAGGAAGAACCAGATACAAATCCAGTTAACTAAGCCCTACCACCACCTCCTCCATTAGGATAATTCCACATCATATGGCTAGGTTGTCCGCAATAATAGAACACATTAAACTTCAACGGCACAATACAAAGTGGGCCTTGCCGCCCTGATCACAGCGGGGTGTTGGGGGTCTCTTCTAACTAGTATCCCTGTGATATTGCGAGCCTGATACCCATGAACTCTGACCTGGACCAGAATAAATAGATCGACCATAATGAGGCCTCTGAAACTATAGAGGATCTCTATCTACTGTGGCACCGAACTCCTATAAGACTGGGGCATGATACTACCTCTGAAATCACCAGAAGACCCTGCAAATCTCGCTCTCTTATGTTGGCCCCTATCCTTCTGCCTCCTCTAGTGTCCGGGCATAAGCTTGAATACGGGAAATACCCATGCCCTCCGCCAAGGATGTTGTCGTACACTCATTTATCAGATGTGGTCCTAACCCATTCACGAATAGGTGCACCCTATCACTCATCTAGGCCACCATATGGGAAGCATAACTTGCTAAAGTATTAATCACAAAACACACAATAGTTCCGATTCGGACCCCGATTACTAGTAAACACATTTAATGCCCAAAATACATATATGTACAACCCACATCATGTCTACGGAGCCTCTAAGAGTACCAAGGGTTTACAAAATACTTGCCGGCAACAAGGCCCCGGCTATACCTTAAAAGACATAACATATACAAAAGAGATGATATAGACTACACACGGCCCCGAGAGGAAGTGGGGCTCACCGGATCTGCTGAAAGGATGAAGGGGAAAGACCATTATCGGCGGTCTGAGCTACCTGTTGTGGAACCACCTACATCCACATAAAAGATGTAGCGCCCTCGGTAAAAGGGACGTTAGTACCGTTGAATAGTACTAGTATGTATGAACAAAGTTTATTCCCAAGTTGAGTCAAACAGTACACAATTGGAAGACAATCAAGGTAACCACACATGTACCACACACATATACAGATACTTATAAATGAAGATTTCCACCGTTACTCATTTCAATTGTTCATCTGTTGCGGCGTGTAACCCGATCCCACCATACATTCATATTTTACCCTTATTACCTCTCCACCCTTATTACTTCGTGTTGCGGTGCGCAACCTGATCCCACCGTACAATCGCACTTCACCCTTATTACCTCTCCACCCTTATTACTTCGTGTTGCGGCGTGCAATCCGATCCCACCGTACATTCACATTTCATAGCAACAATAACCAACAATTATATCATAGGTATCTTCATCATCAAGAACATAAGTTCATATCAACCAACAACTATATGAAGTCAAGGCACAATAATCCTTACCAAATAATAATTCACATATGGTGTTGCCATCATTATTTAACTCAATTAAATCAATCCACATTTTCTTTTCATCTTTTGCCACACTAGGACCTTAGCAATTAGATACCTTCCCACATTAGAGTATGTTAACATTCTTTCATTTAGTAGAACACACTACCATATTGACATATTCGAACATTTAACGAACCTTACACATGGTAGGATAAGCACAAAGAATCACCCTTCACAATCACAATTAGCATGGTAATTGACTAGGAAAATCAGAGAATGAAATCTTACACCTCGACACAGCAGGACAATCAATTCACATATGCTCAAGCAAGAATTTCATACCGTGCTCGGAGACCAACAAGGTGACTCTACAAAGATTAAAGTTAGCCATACATACCTTGAATCAGAATTTCCCTTTAATTTTTTACCACAATTCACTGGACCTTCTAGCACCTTCAATCTAGTTCACAATGTGGCATAATTGAACTTAGAATGAGGAATAATTATCACGTCTTGAACTCACTTGAGCATTCTATCAAACACTAGGTGTTCCTTTAGATTTAATGGCCTTTTTTTAGTGAAGGATTACTCTAACCCATTTCCTTTTACTAGATTATGACTAGTTGGTTACATGCATGCAAGACTCCTACCCCTATCTTCATGAACTCACCTAATCATGATTCATTTTAACAAAAATCTGGAAATTAAGGTTGATGGGGTGGAAGCTTACCTCTTGTAGTGAAGAAAATGTGTTGTACTTGATCAATTCCAGGCCTGAGTAGTGATGGAGGAACAAATTTGATGAAGTTGGAACTCTCTCTCTCTAATATCCACTCTCTCCTATCTCTAATTAATCATAAAATAGGCTTAAAATGAAAGGGGTAAGTGTTTTAATGAAATGGGGGTCGGGTATAAAATTAGAATTTTAACAGCCCCGAAATAGAAATGCGATCGCATTCTTGCTATGCGGTCTACATTCCTGTTGCATAATTGGCCCCAAATGGGCCAAAAGAAAAGTAGATTGCCGAGGTATGCGACCACTACGCAGTCCGCATACTTTTTATGCGATTGCATAGTGCGTCGCATATCTCCCTATGCAAAAGTCAAGGTGCAAGAATGTGACAACTATGCGGCTCGCATTCTAGGCTGCATAGCTGTCCTCAAAATGGACAGCAAACTGTCCAAGTATGCGACCACTATGCGGTCCGCATACCTGATCTGCGATCGCATAGTGGACCGTAGACCTACGCAAATATGGAAAATTATATCTTTTAAGTCCCGGGGTACTTTTCACTCAAAAAGGGTCCGTTTAGGAATTCTTACAGTTTTAACAATGGGGGGACCTATTTGGGCATTATTTTTAGCCATGAAATTTTACGGGTCTTTACATTCTCCCCCACTTAGAATCATTCGTCCTCGAATGAGGATCGGAGAATCACTTAGTTAAGAGAACACAAAACATTCCACCCCCCAAATTTGTACTAACTTCGATATTTCCTGAAAGTTTCGCCAGAGTTTCCTTTGTAATTAGGCCTATCTACCTGTCAGAGAGCCCCCGAAACACATTTTAACCAATTCCACACATTTTAGTTACTCTATCAACTTGCACATAATCCGGTCATTTCAACAAGCTACATATAATTCAGTTACTTCCACAAGCCTCACATAGTTCGGTTAACCGCACAAACTTGCATATCATTTAACTAACACATGAATTGCACAAAACTTACCTTACTTCAAGGAGTTGCATATTACCTAAATAATTACAACATACACAACTATGGCACAACATGAGAAGTTACAATAGTAGGGTAACTGGGGGGGGTGCTTTTGCACAAAATTTGACACAATATATAATTACTTAGAAATGACAATTTTCAAACCATTACTAGACTTATTCAAACAAATGGGGATATTTCTCTTACATTTCATTTTCCACTTCCTACGTGGCTTCCTCGACTTGTTGACTTCGCCATAACACATTAACAGAAGCAATCTCTTTGTTCCTCAATCTACAGACTTTCCTATCAATAATAGCAACTGGAACCTCTTCATATGAAAATCCTTCATTAATTGTAACCATCTCAACCGACACAATGGCGGATGGATCCCCAATCACCTTCTTCAACATGGACACATGAAACACTGGGTGCACTAATGACATATCAGGGTGCAATTCCAGCCTATAAGCCACCTGTTCAATCCTTTGAGCAATTTGATACGGCCCGACATACCTAGGGCTCAGTTTCCCTTTCTTCCCAAACCGCATTACTCCTTTCATGGGAGGCACCTTCAAGAATACCCAATCATCTACTTGAAACTCCAAATCTCTTCGACGAACGTCGGCATAGGATTTCTGACGACTCTGAGCAGTCTTCATCCTTTCCTGGATGACTTTAACTTTTTCCATATCTTGGTGCACAAGATCTGGTCCTAGCAGTTCCGTCTTGCCAACCTTGAACCATCCAATCGGAGACCTACACCTCCTTTCGTACAATGCCTCAAATGGGGCCATCTGAATACTAGCATGGAAACTGTTATTATAAGCAAATTCTATAAGCGGCAAGTGATCATCCCAACTACCCTTGAAATCTAATACACAAGCCCGTAACATATCTTCAAGCGTCTGAATGGTCCGCTCTGCCTGCCCATCAGTCTGTGGGTGGAATGATGTGCTGAGATTCACCTGCGTACCCAAACCTTGCTGAAATTTCTTCCAAAAGTTAGATATGAACTGGGCCCCTCGATCCGAGATAATAGACACTGGAGTGCCATGGAGCATGACTATTTCTTTAATATAAAATTGAGTGTACTGTTTTGCAGTATCGGTGGACTTGACTGGCAAGAAATGCGCCGACTTCGTGAGTCGATCCACTATTACCCAAACTGAGTCGAGCCTACATAGAGTGAGAGGTAACCCCACCAAAAAGTCCATATTGATCATTTCCCATTTCCATATTGGTATTTCCATGAGTTGTGCCAACCCACCTGGCCTCTGATGCTCGGCCTTCACTTGCTGACAATTCGGACATCTAGTCATAAAGTCTGCCACACCCCTTTTCATACCATTCCACCAATAACTCTCTTTGAGATCATGATACATCTTCGTAGAACTTGGGTGTACTGAATACTTGGAATAGTGAGCCTCTGCCATTACCCTTTCCCGAAGATCATCCAGGTCCGGAACACATAGTCTCCCTTGGCACAACAAAACACCGTCATCATTGCAGAGTGAAAATGATGTAGTCTTATGATTCAGAATTGCCTCTCTCAACTGTACCAATGCTGGATCTCTGAATTGCTTTTTCTTGACTTTTGTTACAAGTGAAGATTCTGATCCATTACCACGACATCCCCTTCCTCTGAGGTCGAAAGACAGACCCCCAGACCAGCTAACTGATAAACCTCCCGAGCCAAATGCCTCTGACCTGCTTCCAAATGAGCCAAGCTACCCATGGATTTCCTACTAAGAGCGTCGGCTAACATATTCGCCTTTCTTGGATGGTACAAAATATTCATATCATAATCCTTGAGCAATTCTAACCACCTCCGCTGCCTCAAGTTCAACTCCTTTTGTTTGAATAAATATTGAAGACTCTTATGGTCTGTGAACACGTCCACATGGACCCCATAAAGATAATGCCGCCAGATATTTAATGCAAACACAACCTCCGCGAGCTCCAAATCATGCGTCGGATAATTCTTCTCGTGATTCTTGAGTTGCATAGAAGCATACGCTATAACCTTCTCACACTGCATCAACACACACCCCAAACCAACGCTTGAAGCGTCACAATAAACCACAAATCCCTTTGTACCCTCTGGCAAGGTCAACACCGGCGCCGTAGTCAATCTCAATTTCAATTCCTGAAAACTCTTTTCACAAGCATCGTACCACGTGAACTTAACCGCCTTCTGCGTCAGCTTAGTCAATGGGGAGGCGAGGGTAGAGAATCCCTTCACGAACCTCCGATAATATCCAGCCAAACCCAAGAAACTACGAATCTTTGTTGGGGTCATTGGCCTAGGCCAATCCTTTACCGCTGCAATCTTTTGGGGATCAACCTGAATCCCTTCCCTGGAAACAACATGGCCCAAAAAGGTGACTGATTCTAGACAAAACTCACATTTGGAAAACTTTGCATACAACTGGTGCTGATGAAGAGTCTGCAGAACTGCTCTGAGCTGAGTAGCATGTTCTTCCTGACTTCGCGAATAAACAAGGATATCGTCAATGAAGACAATCACAAAAGAGTTAAGAAACGGTTTGAAAACCCGATTCATAAGATCCATAAAAGCTGTTGGGGCCTTGGTTAGCCCAAAAGACATTACTAGAAATTCAAAGTGCCCATATCAAGTCCTGAAGGTAGTCTTAGGAATATCCTGCTCCCTGATCTTTAACTGGTGATACTTGGACCGCAAATCAATCTTTTAGAAGAACCTAGCACCTTGCAACTGGTCGAACAAATCATCTATCCGAGGAAATGGGTATTTGTTTTTGATAGTGACCTTGTTCAGCTGCTGATAATCAATACACATCCGAAGTGATTCGTCTTTCTTTCTAACAAAAAGAACCGGTGCGCCCCAAGGCGACACGCTAGGCCGAATGAAACCTTTTTCTAATTGATCTTTCAATTGTTCTTTTAACTCTCTCAATTCTGCTGGCGCCATTTGGTAAGGTGGAATAGATATTGGTTGCGTATCTGGCAATACATCAATCCTAAAATCAATCTCTCTATCTAGTGGAATCCCAGGAAGCTTGTTCGGAAATACTTCAAGAAATTCATTCAAACCAGGCACAGATTCGGGAGCAGGCACCTCTGAAGTGGTGTCTGCAACCCGGACCAAATGGTAGATACACCCTTTTCTGATCATCTTTGAGGCTTTAAGGTGGGAAATAAATCTACCTCTTGGCACAACATTATTCCCTTCCCACTCAATAACTGATTCATTAGGAAACTCGAGCCTCATAATTCTGGTTCGGCAGTCGAGTTTAGCAAAGCACGAATAGAGCCAATCCATCCCCATAATTACATCAAAATCTACCATTTCTAACTCAATAAGAGGGGTCGTGGTATCCCGACCACGCACCATGACAACATAATTCCTATAGACTCGCACGGTCGTAATAAAATCACCAACCGGAGTCGACACAGAGAACGGCTCGTGAAGCTATTCGGGTTCTATCCCAAAACTTGAAGCAATAAATGGACTAACATATGACAAAGAAGACACGGAATCAATAAGAGCATAAATATCATGTGATTGAACAGTCCGAATACCTGTGACAACATCTGGGGAAGCTTCCGAACTCTGGCGACCACTCAAAGCATAGAACCAACTGGGTCCCCCTCGACCCCGTTCTCCACCCCTAGCTGTACCGCGCCCTGCTGGAGCTGGAGGGCGTGCTGAAGATGTAGCGGCTAAAGAGCTGGATGGCTGAGCATTACCCCTACCCGTGCCCTGACTGGGTGCGCGGCAGTCTCACTGGATATGGCCTCTCTCTCCGCATCTATAGCACACCGGTATATCCAAGTAACAAGGCTCAAAATGAGACCTCCCACACTTGGGGCACGGGGCCCTCCGCTGCTGCTGGAACCTCCCACCTAAATGACCCGACTGATGGAATTGTCTGCTATTTGAACCTGGTCCAAAGCGACCCCCTACTGATAACTGTGCCCTGATGACGGGGCACTAGATGAGGACTAAGCATAGGACTGGGATGGCCCTGATGACCCTCTCCCAATGGCTGATCTCCCACCTGCAACTGAGCTCCCAAGGTTGCCCGCTGACCGAGCTCTACTACCACTCTCTCTCTCCATCCTTATCTTCAAATTCCGAGCCTCTGTGGCCTGGACGAATCCCACGATCTTCCCATAATTCATATCCGAATGCAAGGCAGCTGTAGCAACTTCCTTAACAACCAAGGGACTAAGGCCCTGAACAAACCGTCGAACTCTGGCCTCCATAGTCGGCATCATGTGGATGGCACATTTGGACAGGTGCACAAACTCCATGTGGTACTCCCACACACTCATGTTGCCCTGCTTAAGGACCTCGAACTCCGCAGAACGGGCTACCATAGTCTCGGCAGGCAAGAAATGATCCATGAAGGCATCAACAAACTCATCCCACTTTGACGGAGGGCTCCCCTCCCTACGGGAGCTCTCCCAAATCTTAAACCACGAATACGCTTCTCCCTTTAACCGATAGGAAGCCAACTCAACCCCCCCTGCCTCTGTAGTCTTCATAACCCGGAGAGTCTTGTACATTTCATATATAAAATCTTGAGGATCTGCCTCTGGGTCAGATCCTATGAACTCTGGAGGGGCTAACCGCAGAAAACGGTTGACTCTGGAACCTGAAGAATCCCCTTTCTTACTAGAGGACGCAGGGGCAACACTTGATCTTTGGGCCTGGGAGGCCACTAGCTGGGTCGACATGTGAATAGCTCCCCTGAGGTCCCCACCGGAAATACCGGGACCAAAAACTAGGACTGAGGAAGGATAATGAACATCAGCGGGAGGGATTTCAGCACCCTCCGCTGGAGTAGGAACAGGAATAGCCTGGCCTGGAGTGGAGGAGTCGGGCTGGTTTGTGGCCGGGGAATCATTCACACCCGCACCACCAGCTAGAGAATTTGTGGCCACTCCTGGGGTGGCATTGGCCTCTGGGCCGAGTCGAGATCTCTTCTTGGGTGCCATTTACTAAAAATTGGGACAATGCACGAGTTAGATAAATAGGTTCTCACCTTCCACTTCATCGCACAATACAGAGTAACAATGGACGGGTATTTTCCTAAATGTCCATGTAGCCCCCTAATTATAGATGTGGTCGACAACACACTGATAAGAAGGGATCTACTAGACATAGCTCTGAGACATCCTAGGACACTTTTAGAAACCTTAGGCTCTGATACCAAGTTTGTCACACCCCAAAACCGAGGGACGAGACCGGCACCCAACCGGATGTTCCCGGTCAAGCGGACCTGGATTACCTTTCCTACCCAACGCGTTACCTCGTGTTTACAATATACATTATTCCACGTGAATTATCAATTTAGAGTTTAAACATGAATCTACTACTTGAGTTCAGTTCATCCTTTATCATTTCAACATTTGACAATCACAAAACATAAAATAGTTCCTATTCGGACCCCGATTACTAGTAAACACATTTACTGCCCAAAATACATATATGTACAACCCACATCATATGTACGGAGCCTCAAAGAGTACTAAGGGTTTACACAATACTTGCAGGTAACAAGGCCCCGGCTATACCTTAAAAGACATAAAATATACAAAAGAGATGATATAGATTACACACGACCCCGAGAGGAAGTGGGGCCCACCAGATCTGCTGAAAGTATGAAGGGGAAACACCACTATCAGCGGTCTGAGCTACTAGCTGTGGAACCACCTACATCCGTATAAAAGATGTGGTGCCCCCGAAAAAAGGGACGTTAGTACCATTGAATAGTACTAGTATGTATGAACAAAGTTTATTCCCAAGTAGAGTCAAACGGTACACAATTGGAAGACAGTCAAGGTAACCACACAAGTACCACACAGATATACAGATAGTTACAAATGAAGATTCCCACTGTTACTCATTTCAATTATTCATCTGTTGCGGCGCGCAACCCAATCCCACTGTACATTCACATTTCAACCTTATTACCTTTCAAACCTTATTACTTCATGTTGCGACGGGCAACCCGATCCCACCGTACAATCGCTTTTTACCCTTATTACTTCGTGTTGCAGCACGCTACCCGATCCCACGTGCATTCATATTTCATAGCAACAATAACCAACAACTACATCACAGGAATCTTCATCATCAAGAACATAAGATCATATCAACCAACAACTATATGAAGTCAAGGCACGATAATCCTTACCAAACGGTAATTCACATATGGTGTTGCCATTATTATTTAACTCAATTAAATCAATCCACAATTTTTTTTCATCTTTTGCCACACTCGGCCCTTAGCAATTAGATACCTTCCCACATTAGAGTACGTTAACATTCTTTAATTTAGTAGCACATACAACCATATTTACATATTCGAACATTTAATGAACCTACATATGGTAGGATAAGCACAAAGAATCACCTTTCACAATCACAATTAGCATGGTAATTGACTAAGAAAATCAGAGGATGAAATCTTACACCTCGACACAAATAGGACAATCAATTCACATATGCTCAAGCAAGAATTTCATACCATGCTCGAACACCAACAAGGTGACTCTACAAAGATTAAAGTTATCCATACATACCTTGAATCAGAATTTCCCTTTAATTTTCTAGCACAATTCACCGGACCTTTTAGCACCTTCAATCTCGTTCATAATGTGGCATAATTGAACTTAGAATTAGGAATAATGATCACGTCTTGAACTCACTTGAGTATTCTATCAAACACTAGGTGTTCCTTTAGATTAAATGGCCTCTTTTTACTGAAGGATTACTCTAACCCATTTCCTTTTACTAGATTATGACTAGTTGGTTACATGCATGCAAGACTCCTACCCCTATCTTCATGAACTCACCTAACCATGTTTCATTTTAGCAAAAATCTGGAAATTAAGGTTGATGGGGTGGAAGCTTACCTCTTGTAGTGAAGAAAATGGTGTCCTACTTGATCAATTCCAGGCCTGAGTAGTGATGGAGGAACAAATTTGATGATTGGAACTCTCTCTCTCTAGAACCCACTCTCTCCTATCTCTAATTTATCAGAAAATAGCTTAAAATTAAAAGGGTAAGTGTTTTAATGAACTGGGGGTCGGGTATAAAATTAGAATTTTAACAGCCCTGAAACAGAAATGCGGTCATCGCATTCCTGCTATGCGGTCCGCATTCCTGTCGCATAATTGGCCCTCAAATGGGCCAAAAAGAAAAGTAGACTGCCCAGGTATGCGACCACTATGCGGTCCGCATTCCTGTCGCATAATTGGCCCTCAAATGGGCCAAAAAGAAAAGTAGACTGCCCAGGTATGCGACCACTATGCGGTCCGCATTCCTGTCGCATAATTGGCCCTCAAATGGGCCAAAAAGAAAAGTAGACTGCCCAGGTATGCGACCACTATGCGGTCCGCATACCTGTATGCGATCGCATAGTGCGTCGCATATCTCCCTACGCAAAAGTCAAGGTGCAAGAATGCGACAACTATGTGGCCCGCTTTCGTGAAATGCGATCACATTCTAGGCTGCATAGCTGTCCTCAAAATGGACAGCAAATTGTCCATGTATGCAACCACTATGCGGTCCACATACCTGATCTGCGATCGCATAGTGGATCGCAGATCTGCGCAAATCTGGAAAATTATATCTTTTAAGTCCCATGGTACTTTTTACTTAAAAATGATCCATTTTATGAATTCCTACAGTTATAACAACAGGGGGACCTCATTGGGAATTTTTTTTAGCCAATAAATTTTACGAGTATTTACAATCATATCGTACCTGTACATAATAGGCTCAGTAAAAACATATATGGCCATCATAAGGCTCGGTAGAATTGTACCCAACCACATGGAGCTCGGTAAAACCCAACTGATCAGTGGATGCACAAAAGGTGTCGTACTCGACCGACTGTAGCGCGACTCAATAGAGTAAAATAGGTACATATTTATAATGCATGCTAGACTCAATTGAATCACATTCTAAACCTTTCGGAGTGAAGTAAGGTCGGTAACCTCCGTACATGTTATTAGGACTAACTCTTCATCATGGATCTTATATGACTCAGGAAGTACAAAAAACATTGATAACATAAGAATATGAGAAGTAGAATCAACATCAGTCATTCCATAAGAAGGGAAACAATGTAAGTACTGCTAGCTTTTAAGAGTGGAATATCTTTGGAAGCTCGTTCATTACATTATGTACGATTTGAGTCGTGCAAAAGAAGAAAAGGGATAGCCTCACATACCTTGTATATACTGCCCAACCTCAAGCTATAAAATATCACGACACCCTAGTCCACAATAAGAGAAATGATACTATCATTATCATTTAAGCGCCGTACTATTATATATCGACCGCAACCTAGGCTGGAAAGCATAAATAGGAATAGCAATTTAATTAAGGATAAAGAGTATTCAACCTGTAACATTTGAGTGCCTTTGAGGGCGACTAACATAAAATGCATGATACATATATATATATATATATATATATATATATATATGTGTGTGTGTGTGTGTGTGTGTGTGTGTGTGTGTGTGTGTGTGTATGTGTGTGTGTGTACACTTTTTGAAACATATGTTTCTGTGGATATCATCATCATCATATCGTACCCGACCATAATAGGCTCGGTAAAAACATACCTGGATATCATAAGGCTCGGTAGAATTGTACCCGTCCACGTGGAGCTCGGTAAAACCCAACTGATCAGTGGTTGCACAATATGTGCCGTACCCGCACAAACTATAGTGTGGCTCGATAGAGTAAAATAGGTACATATATATAATGCATGCTAGACTCATTGGAATAAATTCTGAACCTTTCGGAGTGACGTAATTTCGGTAACCTCCGTACACGTTATTAGGACTAAGTCTTCGTCATGGACATAATAAGATTCAGTAAGTACCAACAACATTGATAACATAAGAATAAGAGAAGTAACAAAAACATTAATCGTTCCATAAGAAGGGAAACAATGTAAGTACTTCTAGCTTCTAAGAGTGGAGTATCTTTGGAAGCTCGTTCATTACATTATATACAATTGGAATCGTGCAAAATAAGGAAAGGGATAGCCTCACATACCTTGTAGATATTGCCCAGCCTCAAACTATGAAAATGCCAGGACTCCTTAGTCTACAAAAAGAGAATGATACTATCGTTATGCTTTGGGCGCCGTACTATTATACATCGACCGTAATCTATTTTACGATGAAAAGGACAACATCTCCCCTATTTATATGACTTTTCACAAGTTAAAAAAATCACCAAACAGCCCAAGCATCAATAATAATCATATTATTCCTCGGAAATAGTCTACCAACCAACAACGTTACTAATAAGCCTTTCGATAGATATTTCACAAGTTCTAGCTTCAACTACTTAGCCGCAACTTGGATAATGTTAAATACATGTAGAGTAAGAGGTTCCTTACCTTTAAACAGATATAAACATCAAATTTTACCTTACTTCACCACGAAATATCCTTCCAATGCTGCCACAAGGACAAGATAGCGAAACTAGTGATCAATTCAGGTTTTCAGCACTATAATCACTTTGGAAGAGATGAAATCACCTTGTATTGATATTAAAAACTTGAGAGATATTTTAAAGAAATTAAAACAACCTCCCACACGAGCTGCAACAACACAAAAATCAGCAACAACAAGAAGAACAAGAAACTTACTTGCGCCACGGGATTCCCGACAATTGGTTTGTGTTGTTTGCCCTTTGTTTGGGTCTTGTATCATGAGAGAACCTTCAGAGAGAGTTTTTGGGTGTCTAGGGTATAAAGAGTACACATCTATAATGTTGTCTAGAGAACCTCACAATGATATATAAAGCAGTATGGATATGTACGGTATCTGCATATCACTATTATGTATTAAGGAAGAGTATTCTCAAGCTATTGCTTGCCTCATAGAGAAGTTTCAGAAAAAAATTGGGTGATGCGTTCCCCCAGAATCCTCGTTATCTTTAATGTGGAATAGGTAAGGGTATTTAAACTTCATCTCCTCTTCTGCTTCCCATGTCATTTCTTCCATATTCTTGTTCCTCCACAATACTTTGACGGAAGCTACATCCTTTATTCTCAGCTTGCGGACTGGTTGATCTATTATAGCCGCTGACACTTCTTCATATTATACATCCTTAGTAACTTGTACATCTTTGATCGGGACGACTCGAGAAGGGTCTCCAATACATTTCCTCAACATAGATACATGGAATACCGGGTGGACAAATTCCGATTCGGATGGAAATTCTAACTCATAAGCAACATGTCCAATTCGTCAAAGAATCTTGTATGGACCGATATACCGCGGACTTAGCTTACCCTTCTTCCCAAAACTCATAACAGCCTTCATGTGTGAGATACTTAGGAAAACTCAATCACTAACCACAAATTCCAGAACACGACGTTGGACATCGGCATAAGGTTTTTTCCAGCTTTGTGTGATCCTCAGTTGTTCTTATATCACTTTCACATTCCCAATGGATTGGTGAATCAAATATGGCCCATATAATTCTGTTTCAGCAACTTCGAACCATCCAACTGATGATCTACATCTCCTCCCATACGGGGCCATTTTAATACTGGAATGGTAGCTATTATTGTAGGCGAATTCTATGTGTGGCAGATGGTCATCTCAATTGACCTTGAAATCTAGAACACATGCTCCTAGCATATCTTCGAGTGTCTGAATGGTACGTTCAGCCTGTCCATCAGTCTGCGAATGGATTGTAGTGTTGAAGTTGTGCTAAACCCTTCTAAATATTACCTCCAAAGTTATCCGTTAATTGAGCTCCTCGGTTTGATATGATAGAGATCGGCACACCAGGAAGCCTAACAATCTCCTTGATATACAGCCTCGCATAATCTTCAGCCGTGAGCAAATTTTGTAAGTCGATCAAATATCAACCAGATGGAGTCAAACTTATGATAAGAGCGAGGTAATCCAATAATGAAGTCCATATTTATAATGCATGATGTGCTCATTTGAATCACATTCTAAACCTTTCGGAGTGACGTAAGGTGAGTAACCTCCGTGCAGTTATTAGGACTAACTCTTCGTCATGGATTTTATTTGACTCGGGAAGTACCAAAAACATTGATAACATAAAAATATGAGAAGTAACGTCAACATCAATCGTTCCATACAAAGGGAAATAATGTAAGTACTGCTAGCTTTTAAGAGTGGAGTATCATCGGAAGCTCGTTCATTACATTATGTACGACTGGAGTCGTGCAAATGAAGGAAAAGGATAGCTTCACGTACCTTGACTATACTGCCCAACCTCAAGCTATGAAAATGTCATGACTCCTTAGTCCATAATAAGAGAAATGAAACTATTATTATCGTTTAAGCATCGTACTATTATATATCGATCGCAACATATTTTACAATGAAACGGACAACACCTCCCCTATTTATATGACTTCCCACAAGTTAAAAAATCCCAAACAGCCCAAACAACATGTCACAATCCAAAGTCCAACTAGTCGTGATGACACCTAACCTAACCCGCTAGGTAAGCAAATTAACAACTATCCAATTCCAACGAAATTTAATAAGATAATTAAGTGAAAGAAAAAAATCTGAATCTTATACATTCTCCAAGGACTGGTAGTACAAATCATGAGTTTCTATGATTTAGAATTTACAAAGCTAATATGAAATAAAGTGCATCATCTGTTTAAAATATACATGAACAGATCTATCATAAGTCTAGAGCTACCATGAACAAAAGGCAGCTATGACCGGAACGCAGGTATATCTTCAAATACAACTCCCGTCGAACACAACAACATCAACATTCAACATATGCACACAAGGTGCAGAAGTGTAGTGTGAGTAAAATCGACCCCATATACTCGATAAGTAACAAACATAACCTTAGGTTGAAAGTAGTGACGAGCTGGAATAGAGGTCCTAGTCTAACACTAATAGCCAACAACAGTTCATAACAACATAATAATGATACAAGAAACATATTCAGATATAAGATGCTCATCTCGTTCACAGTTCCAGAAAAATAGGCATGCTTTTCAAGTATATCAGTGAAAATCAAATTCTTTTATCGAAATCACCAAAATATGAGTAGATCTGTAAAACTGTGATTTCCCCAAAGTTTTTCAACAGTAAATAAGATGTTTCATTTTCCCTATAGCATGAGGAAAGTATATCTCTATGCCTACATGTCACTATGCAGGTGAAATCATGAATGTCACCAAAATCGAGTAGCAGAAAGAAATGCGTCTTTATGCATGTATCTCAAGTACGCATGTCAAATGCAATATATTTCAGTGATGAACTCATGTACTCACACTCTCAGAGTACTATATCTTACTGTCTCACACTTTCCACCCATCATGCTCAATTACTGGACCTGCTCAGTCATTTATTACTGTATATGGCCAATCCAGCTAAGGGAAGATCCATCCCATATATATATATATCAAGTGACAGTCAGTCACTCAGTACTGTATAAGGCCAATCCAGCCCTGGGGAAAATCCATCCCCAAATATAAATGATACGGGCAAGATCCATGCTTAGGGAAGATCCATCCCTCAATATAAATCAACTGCGCTCACTAGGGGTGTGTACAGACTTCGGAGGGGCTTCTTCGGCCCAAGCTCTATAATAAGCCAGATCTAGTCATAAATCAAAAAATCATGTTGCGACGTGCATCCATAAATATCACTCACAATCAGGCCTTCGGCCTCACTCATTCATCAAACTCTCCAGTCTCTCGGGCTCACAATGTCATGAAACAAGCCCAAAAAATATGATATGATGTATCAATAAATAGAAACAGAGACTGAGATATGATATGCAATGAATAAATATGACTAATTATGAAACTTCAATTTAAACATATAATTCAACAACAGAAATGACCTCAGTGGGTCCCAATAATACCAACATATGCCTAAGCATGAATTCTAGCACGAACTACACCTCAGGTGTTCTAACACATAGAGTACTGTGAAAATATCTAGAGTAGATAGCTACACAGTTCCGTGGAATCGACTAAATCACAATTCATGCGGTGCATTCCCACATGCCGGTCACCTAGCATGTACATCACCTCAACATCAATCACATAACATGCAATTCGGGGTTTTATACCCTCAACGCCAAGATTAGAAGTGTTACTTACCTTGAACAAGCCAAATCCAATATCGAGCAAGCCAAACGATGCTCCAAAATGCCATCCCATGCATAGCAACCTCCAAACTGCTCGAAACTAGCCAAAGGAAAACTCAAATACATCAAATAATGCCAAAGGGAACAAACCCAATCGATAAAGGTCGAACCATTAATCAAAATCCTGAAATCGACCAAAAAGTCAAACCTGAGCCCGCGCCTCGGAACCCAATAAAACTTACAAAATCCGGAAATCGATTCAATTACGAGTCTAACCATACTAGTTTCACTCAAATCCGACTCTGAATCGATGTTCAAAACTCAAAAATTCACTCTATAAAACTTTGGACAAAAATCATCAATTTTCTCTTTAAAATTCACAATCCAATTATCAAAAATGAAAATAGATTCACAAAATATAACCAAAACCGAGTAAAAAAACACGTACCCCAATTCACATGGTAAAAATTGTCTCAAAATTGCCCAAATTCGAGCTCCCCAACTCACGATATGACCAAATGAACAAACCCTCGATATTAAATATTGTTTGTCCAACTGTTTTGCCTTGTTTCATATGCTAACTGATCCTAAAACTCCCTTTAATCCTTCAATGGATTCCTTGGGAAATTTCAGTCAAGTTAGGCTTTTGAATCACCCAATTTGGCCGTAAAATGATGAAGATATGATGTTTTCAAGTTTTAAATGAAGCCTTGAAAGTTAAATGATAAAAATGACATTTTCGTAATTATTTTACACCAGAAAATCAGCAACGAAAGAATTTTTGTTTTAGCACCCAAAACTCATTTTGAACCTCCCAGACAGAAATCACATAGATGTTTCAATAACAAAACACGCTACGAACATGATCATGCACTCAAAACACCGAAAAGAGGTCATCTTGACCCAATATTGATCATGGTCAAACTTCAAATCTTTAACTTAGCTAGTTTCTCAACCAATGATCTAAAACACACTCGAGCCCCTCGGGACTCTATTTAATCATACCAACAAGTCTTAAAACACGATACGAACTCATTTGAAGCTTCAAATCACATCAAACAACAAAAAAAGAATGAATCGTACCTCAAATAAAACTTAATAAACTTTTGAACTTTCAACTTCCAAAACTCGTGTTGAACCATATCAAATCAACTCGGAATGATCTCAAACTTTGCACACAAGTTTTAAATGACATAATAAATCTATTCTAACTCCCGCAACCAAAATCCAAACCCGATATCAATAAATTCAACTTCCAGTCAAACTTATAAACATTTCAGAACTCCAAATTGCCAACTTTCCTCAATTAACGCTATAACCTTCTAGAAACATCCAAATGCAAATCTGGGCAGATATCCAAGTCCAAAATCATCATTCGGACCTAACAAAACCATCAAACTCCGATCCGGGGTCAAATACACAAAACGCAAACTTGGTCAACTCTTCTAACTTAAAGCTTCAATCATAAAGTTCATTCTTCCAATCGATTCCGAACAACATCAAAATAAAAACCGACGATTCACACAAGTCATAATACATCATGTGGAAATACTCGTTCTCTCAAACTATCTAGCAAAGTAAAATTCACAAAATGACCGGTCAGGTCATTACACAACATCAATAATAATCATATTAAGCCTCCCAAAATAGTCCACCACCCAACAACATTACTAACGAGCCTTTCGATAGATATCTCACAAGTTCTAACTTTAACGACTTAGCCGCAACTTGGATAATCTTAAATATGTGTAGAGTAAGAGGTTAATTACCTTTAAATAGATAGAACAACTCAAATTGGACCTTAATTTACCACGAAATATCCTTCCAATGCTTCCACAAGAACAAGGAAGTGAAACTAGCGATCAATTCGGATTTTTTGACACTAGAATCACTTTGGAATTCTTGAAATCACCTAGGATTGATATTAAAAACTTGAGAGAGTATTTTACAGAACTTAAACAACTTAAAAAACCTCCCACATGAGTTGTAGCCACAAAAACATCACCAACAACAAGAAGAACAAGAAACTTAAAAGAGTCATGGGATTCCCGACACTTGGTTTGTGTTGTCAGCCCTTTGTTTGGATTTTGGATCATGAGAGAACCTTGAGAGAGAGTTTTGGGTTTCTACTGTCTGAAGAGAGTTAAGAAGAATGACTTAAAACAGGATTAAGGCATCTCATATATATCAATATATCTCAATCGCCTATGTGGGCCCCATAGAGAGTTGTTTGTGCAGTCTCACGAAAATGTGAATATCTCTCTACTTCGACATCGTATAGATGAACAGTTTAATGCATTGGAAACATGACTCATTTATCTTTAATATGATCTGTACATCGTAATTCTAATTAAATGGGGAGAAAATCTTAGTAACATTTGACCTAAAGTTTAAGTAAAATTATGAACGTAAGTTGCGATAACTTTTGTCAACTTTTGTTTCATAAATCGTTTGACTTCAAGATGATATGGATATTATATGATTCAAATACCTGAAAACATGACATCCTACGAATATTAAGCACCTCTAATTTTACCATAAAATACGAGTTACAACATCCTTAATTCATTTAACTTATAATACTTGTTAACCACTCTTATACACCCTTGTATCATTTAAGACCAATAGTATTAAATTCTTATCATCTCAAAGATAATCGCTTCTCGAATTTACGTTAACTAACTTACGGCGTGATCTAACATACACGAATATGGGTTGTAATATTTTAAATGGACACCTATGTCATTTGCTTTTTGGTTAATTCAAACTTGAGGAGTCACAATTATTGGGTCCAAATTTGATATGCACAACCTTGAAAAAGTTTATGTTGAATGCAGGGACGACTTCAAATTGATAGAGAAGACAAAAATCATATACCAATAGATAAGATAGCTACTGAGAGCTCGTGAAAGGTAAACAGATATTTCATATATGTTTTTCCTATAAAGGAGTAATGAGATTTGGATGAAATTGGATTAGTGGCATATATATTTTCTTTATGTCACGACCCAATTTCTCACTTTAGGATGTCGTGATGGAACCTAGTCTCTAAGACTATGCAAGCCTAACACATGGTGATTTAATAACTTAATTGAACGATTTAATCATTTATCGTAAATCATTAAATGACATACATAGCCACAAGCGACCAATAGTTATACATTTCCCAAAACCGGTAGTACGGAGTCATAAGCACTACTAAAATACACTAGAATTTCTAAACACAATAATGTTTTGAATTACAATTTAACAATATCATAATGAAGTAATATTGACTCTGAGGCTTGCGAACGTCAAGCAGGTGTACCTTGAAGTCTCCCGCCGCGCAGATGCAACTCTCAACAACACAATCAGAATACCTAGATCTGCATAAAAATGTGTAGAAGCATAGCATGAGTACACCATAACGGTACCCAGTAAGTATCAAGCCTAACCTCGATAGAGTAGTGACGATGTCAGGTCAAGACACCTACTAGACATAGAAACCTATTCAAGATCTACATAAGCTAAGGATGGAAAAAACATCAATGTAAGACCAACGACGGAAGAGTTATTTATTTATAACCAACAATGAAGTAATAGAAAAATGGCAGCAAGTAATAAAGAAACAACATATCAGAACACTAATGAGATGTAAATGAACTCAAATAAGGAAAAATGGATGGCAACACAAATAATCAAATAGCTCCAACGCATGGACTTACCACAAGAATTACCCCGAGGCACAACACCTCATAAACCACAAGTCATGGACCACAATTTCCAAATCTTACACATATGAAACCTCGTGCCCACAATAACAATCATCTTCGCATGAAAAAGCCCACGTGCTACCATATACTTTGCAATTGTGATAAATATTAAATTAGATGAACGAAAGATATACAATTTGTATGAAGCATATCGAGTATAAGATGGGTTCAATTTAAAAATCAATAAAATTGACTTAAAGTATCATTTTTAAACAAAGCAAAACAGAAGTTAAATTAACGAATTAAATATAGAATTTGTTAAAGAAAACATGATAACACTTTTAAATAAGGTACACATCTAGAATAATAAGGCACCAAGTGAGATAACGAGTTCTATCTTAAGAGTCACATAGAATAAATCATGTTAATAATTATATTATTAAACCATTATTTTACCAACAACCCAACAGAATGTTATATAGTGACTCAACGCAATTAAATTCACATTGACAATCAATTCACAAATTGGCATGTTAAAATAACACAAAAAATCACGTGAATGCAAGACTCACACAATAAATCACAATCATTCCAACACCAAGATAACAAAGAATAACCAAACACAATCCAAATGCGAATGAATAATTTAAGGAAGAACAATGACCGTTCAAATAATCAAGTTGTTCCAACATAAAATGTACAATGAAAATCACAATCGAGGTCCTCCTTAATCACAATATTTCTTTATATCACCGCGTGATCCTTACATTTTGTTTTGAAAACCATTTTTCCCGAAATAGCTATACGCATTTTAGCCCACCTTATCTCACCGCATGAATTTAAGTAGTTCCTTTACTAGCAACATGCGTATCAAGCCCACCTTATCTCACTGCATGTGTATCAACCCCTAGCCTTATACCACCGCATGCATATCAATATCACAACACAATCATAACTGCACCATAAGTGCCCATATGCCACAACTTGCCACAAAGTTAACAACACCAATATTTCCATAATAAATGGCCCATGGCTCAATCATAATGTGTACGAGAATTTCAACAATAAAAAAATGAATGATAATTCTCAACAAGGAAAGGTATCTCAACAATTAACAACTTCGCCTCAATGTGATAACGGCTAATACAACTTCAACACCAGTAACTCAACAAGCTGATATTCCACGAAATAACAACTTCAATAACACCAATAATTTTGTTTTGAAACCCATTTTTTCCGAAATAGCTACACGCATTTTAGCGCACCTTATCTCACCGCGTGACTTTAAGTAGTTCCTTTACTAGCAACATGCGTATCAAGCCCACCTTATGTCACTGCATGTGTATCAACCCCTAGCCTTATACCACCGCATGCATATCAGTATCACAACACAATCACAACTGCACCATAAGTGCCCATATGCCACAACTTGCCACAAAGTTAACAACACTAATATTTCCATAATAAATGGCCCATGGCTCAATCATAATGTGTACAAGAATTTCAACAATAACAAAATGAATGATAATTCTCAACAAGGAAAGGTATCTCAACAATTAACAACTTCGCCTCAATGTGATAACGGCTAATACAACTTCAACACCAGTAACTCAACAAGCTGATATTCCACGAAATAACAACTTCAATAACACCAATAATTTTGTTTTGAAACCCATTTTTTCCGAAATAGCTACACGCATTTTAGCGCACCTTATCTCACCGCGTGACTTTAAGTAGTTCCTTTACTAGCAACATGCGTATCAAGCCCACCTTATGTCACTGCATGTGTATCAACCCCTAGCCTTATACCACCGCATGCATATCAGTATCACAACACAATCACAACTGCACCATAAGTGCCCATATGCCACAACTTGCCACAAAGTTAACAACACTAATATTTCCATAATAAATGGCCCATGGCTCAATCATAATGTGTACAAGAATTTCAACAATAACAAAATGAATGATAATTCTCAACAAGGAAAGGTATCTCAACAATTAACAACTTCGCCTCAATGTGATAACGGCTATTACAACTTCAACATCAATAACTCAACAAGCTGATATTCCACGAAATAACAACTTCAATTAAAAGTAATTCAACAATTAAGAGGTAACAAGATAATAAGGAAAGAAATAACTTCAACTAAAGTATATAAGAGCAAAATAATAAGTAAGAGGTAGAACAAGTCCTAACAACGTCAAATAGAGCATGTAAGAGTAGATTTACAATGAGAGATATAACATGGTATGACAATTTAATTAAAGGCATGGAAAGAGTCTAGATAATATAAACCGGTCAAATAACGCATATAGACCGTGTACCCACTCATCACCTTGCGTACACGACTTTTACATAACACAAATAGCACAATCAATCCAAAATGAAGGGGTAGTTTCCCTCACAAAGTTAGGCAAGATACTTACCTCAACTAGGTTAACTCAACCCTCTGAAATAGTTTTCCCCCTAAAATTTGCCTCCACACGGCTCAAATTTGACCAAAAATGAGTTAATAATATCAAATAATGCAAGAGAAATCAATTACAATAAATAAAGCTATGATTTTTCCCAAAAAGTCAACAAAGTCAACGTCGGGATCGTCTTGAATTATGAATCCAAGCTTACCCTAGAGAAGCCCGAACCAATACAACCTCACACGAACGAAAACCGACTCAATCACAGCCAGATAGATCAACTAATTCTCCAAAATATCCCTCTTAGGTGTTCATAACCTAAGAGTCCAACCCATACTAGTTGGCTCTCATATCTCCCGGAATACTCCTCTAAAACTCGCAAGATTCGAGTATGTTGTTCTCCTAATATAGGAGAACAAGACCCCAAAAGGAATCAGGAAATAAACGCCTCTAACTCTTTTTTAATTTTTCAAATTTAGGACATAATCATAGGTCTTGATTTAAAGAATTAAATGGGTTTTCAATTAAAATCATGGATTAAAGCTTAAACCAAGGGAATGAATCAACGGAAAAAACTTAAATTATGGCTTAGACCTTACCCCATGGAAGAAACTTGAAGAATATCCTTGAATTATCCGAATCCCAAACTTTCAAGATGAGAAAAACTCCAATAATATTAATAGCCAAAACTCCGAGTTGTTCTGCCTTGTTTCTTGTGCTAAATAATCATGAAACTCGCTTTTGATGTCTTTAATGGATTTCTCGTGAAATTCTAGTCAATTTAGGCTTTTGAATCACTCAATTTGACCTTATAATGAAGGAGATATGTTGGTTTTAATATTTGAAAATAATGCATATTTTTAAATACGAATTCAGTGGTAATTTCGTAATTAATCTGAAAAAAATCTGACAACCAAATTCTTAGTAAAATGACCATAAATTCCTATGTCGAAACTTGATGATTTCAGTTGCTATGGTTTCAAAATTACGATACTGATATAATGATTTAATCGAAACAAGAATCAACGGTTGTTTGCCCAATATGGTATCTTTATGTTCAAATCGACGTCTAAAACGAAACAATCACCATACAACCCAAACTTATCCAAAACTCATCGAAATTTAACAAAACATTGTGGACATGTCCAAAATAATCATACAAACTTATTAGAATAATTAAAATCCAATTCTGAGTCTGTTTACCCAAAAGTCAAATCTTGGTCAACTCTTCCAATTTAAAACTTCTAAAACGAGAATCATTCTTCCAAATCAATCTCGAACAACTTAAAAATCAAAACGAACCATACATGCAAGTCATAATATATAATATGAAGCTACTCAAAGTCTCAAACTACCGAATGAAATGTTAAAACTCAAAACGATCAGTCGGGCCGTTACACTTTACCTTCGGGATTTTTAGTTGTACATCATGCGTTATATGTGACTATGTTTAGGCGGTGCATTTATAATGAGATTTATATAATTTAGTCCAAGTGGAAGTAGATGAAAAAAAAATTAAATTACGAAAAGAAACTTTGAGGTCGAAAAGGTTGCTTAAGTGAAAGTGTTGTGGCCCACATTCGATGGATTAAGCTACAAGGGTGTGTGATACTGATGTGTCGAGTAAATACGTGTAGTAATTCTATATTTCAAGTATACTTTCTAAGTCGCTCGAGGAAGAACGCTTTTTTTAAGTGTAAGAGAATTTAATAACCTCAAAATATAATAAAATATATTAGTTATTGGGTCAAATACTAATTAGTAAAATAGAATTTATTATAATATATAAGATGCTCTTATAAGATAGAGTATTAAATAAGTGATTAATGGACCTAGTTTATAATTAGCAAGGTAGTAATTTCGAATAATATGAAGAAAAAAAAAGGACCCTAAGGCCATACCTTATGCTGCTAAGTTTAGGGCATAGGGATTAGGATATATTTTTATTGTCTAGTTCTTTGAATAAAAAAATAGTAACAATAGTATTTGGAAACTTGTGACGCTGACGTGAATACATAGAGGCTATACTACTATTTGATTCCAATTACCAATCATTATATGGGAATCTTTGTGAAGAAAGCAAAGTTAAAAGGTATGCTTAATTTCTTTTAAGCTAAGGTTTCGAAAATCTATTTAAGTGTAGACAGGTTTTGACTCTTACTCTGGTTAATATCATTGGTATCCACTACTAATTTATAGAAATTAAAACTAACTATCGTGTTTAGATTGATATATTAGAATATAATTTCTCTTTAAATTTGTGACTTGAGGTGTAAATATTGAGATTTAGCTTTAAGTTTGAAATTAAGAAAAAAAATAAGATTGAGTTATAACCCATTAAAATGACATCGTTTATCAATATGTTTACAAAGATTGAGGCCATTGAATACCATTTGGTTGGTGTTCTAGACGTTGCAAGGTTGAGAAACTTATTGTTAGCGAGGTAAGTGAGACCTTAAGTATTGATGCTTGCTTTTCTAAAATCCGTTTTGAAAATGTATTTTCTCTATCATGTGTTGGGACAAGCGTACGCTCGGCAGAATCGATAGTCTTTGACTAGCCGCTAATATATTATATTATAAAAATAAAATACTAAATTATTTGATGGTGTGATACGGTTGTGAGTCATGATGTTGGTTTGATGGTATGAGACGGCCGTGATCCCATGATATTGGATTTGATGGTTTGATACGGCTGTGAGCCATGATCTTGTGGCATTGTGTATGCCTTTGTACATCACCCAGGCATTGTGTATGCTTCTTGATATATTTGGGACATTTTGTATGCTTCTGTGAGCATTGTGTATGCTTTATTACATATTTGAGACATTGTGGTGCCGCTATAGACTTATAGAGGTGTTGGTTAATTTCTTTCACCATAGTTATGACAAGTCCTTAGTGTGTAGTAGGTTTATATATGTGTCATCTTGTTAGTTAATTGTTATTAACTCTGTTGATACCTATATATTGTGTTATTATATAATTATTGTGTTTAGTATAATGTTCTTGTTGTGGTGTGGTTGTATGTTCTAACACTTGTTCCAGGGGTATTTAAAGTGACGGGTCGAGGATCTTACTGGGTTATATTTACGTATAATTCACTTATCACCTGCATCTCTATGCAGATATCGCTGCGGGAGATAGAGCTAGTGACTGACGAGTTCATTCGAGTGGATCCTATAGCTGAGGTGAGCCACTGCATGTTCGTGTGGCTTTCGTTTCAGTTTTATCTAGATCGTGTTAGTTATTTTCTTTTCTTTGGGATTTGTATATCCGCCAATTAAAATCATATTACTTTGTTAGATGCTCCATTATCTTAGTGTGGGATTTGGGCTAGAGCTTTATTATTTGAGTGACTGTTGATTATTCGATCAATTGACTAAGATATTGGTCGATAACTATTTCGTCTTTAATAATAAATAATAACTTTAGACCTGCACTTATTTTTCTCTCAATGTTAGTGTAAATGGTTAACGTATGAGAAAAAGGTTCACCTGGCAGGTGGTGTTTAGGTGGGTGTCAATCACGTCTAGGAGCTAGTTCGGGACATGATATTTTAACATAAAAATTACTAGAAATTGTGGGATTTTGAAAGAATATAGAAATGGTATTTTTGAATTTTACCACGAATTTGGATATGGAAACAGGAAAAAATTATATATTTGAGTTTGTGGTGCTAGAGGTAATGTTTATCTTTGAAAATATTCGGAATCCGGACACATGGACCCGAGGGTTGACTTTGTTAACTTTTTTTGTGGAGATGGGAATTGTTTCAATTTATTAAATTACGAGTTTTTTAGTATATTTTGATTGGTTTGAACATTTTTTGTCTAGTTTTGGATCGTTTGGAATTGGTTTGAGATGTTAGAGAGACGTTGGAGCTGGTTATTAGATTTTAGAGCGAGGTAAGAGTCGTATCTAGATTTGAGAAGGGGAATTTACCTTGTAGGTGTTATATTTGTTATGTGTTGCATGTTGTGGGAGCGATACATGTATCAGGTGATGAGTGTCCGTGTGTATTCTAGAATTCCTTATTAGGTCGATAGACTTAGACTCGCGTCATTCTTTAAGTGTATTATTTGAGTAATCCTTGCCTGCTTAAATGCTTTTATTATCATATTAGCTTGAGACTGGACTTTTATAAAGTATTGAACCTTGCCACCTTAAATATTTAACAAGCTACATGGTTTGTCGTGGAACATATATGTTCTTTTGTGGATTTATATTTATCTTGCGTCGTGCATATTTGTCCGAAAACTGTTTGAATTTCATAACTCACACATATATTTGTGAGTGAGGTTAGTGACCCGTCAAGTTTCACTATTCCTATGAGATCAGGTTGAACGCCTCAGCAGTATCATTATGAAATTAAGTCATTCGCCTCGGCAATATTATGAGATGCATCTGGTTTGGTTCGTACGACTATGACAGTGCACACTATTATTATGGGATAGGGTCGTATGCCGCGGCAGAAAGCCATTCCATTACGCTCATAGGATCGGGTTGTTCACCTCGGTAGAATCGTGCAAAATATATGGTAAGAAGTCAGTGTACTTATGAGTCTTCTTGACTTGAGATGTGACCTTTTATTTGGTGTTGACCCTTATGTATTGTGATGACCTGACAGGTCATTTTGAGATTTTGACTCTATTTCCATATTTTGTGTAACGACCCAGCCAGTCGTTCCGAGAGTTTAGCTTGTTTCTCCCATTTTTACTTCATTGCTTGTGTGGTTCATCTCTTTTGTGTAGTTTTGGGTTGGTTGGCTCGGGTTCAGAGTGATTGTGGAGACAAATGAGACACTTAGTCTCTTAGCTTGGTTCAATAGTTGGAAAAGTCAACCAGAAGTTGACTTATAGGTATATGATCTCAGAATGGGGTTTTTATGGTTTGAATGGTTTCTTTAGGTGATTTGGGACTTAGGAGTGTATTCGAAATGCTATTTGGAGGTCCGTCGTAAAATTAGGCTTGAATTAGTGTAATAGGATTTTTGGCGATTTCCGATCGGCAGTGGAAAATTAGCTATCGGGGTCGGAATGGAATTTCAGAAGTTGGAACGGGTTCGTAGTGTCATTTGGTATGTGTGTGCGCAAAATTTCAGGTCATTCGGATGAGGTTTGGTCAGATTCGGCATCGTTGCCAAATTCCTGAAGTTTAGAAATCCTTAGGCTTGAATTTCGAGTAAACTGGGTGATTTGATGTTGGTTTGAGTGTTCTGAAGGTTCGACTAAGTTGGAATAATCATATATGATGTGTGGGTATCTTTGGTTAAGGTCCCGAGGGCCTCGGGATTTATTTCGGATTGTTATCGGAGGTTTGGACTTGGGAAATACAACAAAGCTACTGTTGGAGCCAATTTACTAGTGTGGTTGCACCTGCGGATGGGGAGCCGTAGGTGCGATGATCGCAGGTGTAGTGGGCCATGCGTAGATGCAGAAAGAGGAAGGTTGGCCTGGGAGCGCAGATGCGGTATTTTGGTCGCACCTGCGAGCCCGCAGGTGCGAGGTGAGGGCCGCAGATGCGGAAGTCAGGATTTAAGTCATGGTCGCAGGTGCGCACCTGGGACCGCAGGAAATGTTCCGCGGGTGCGATAGTCTCTAGGCAGAAAGTATAAAAGGATGCTGATGTGAGGATAGAATTCATAGTTTAACATGTTATATCCCTTACATTTTATGTGCGTTAATGATTAAAATATACTTTTTATGTGCATAATGGAGTTTATTTTATGTGTAGGTGAATTGGAGATGGAAACCGAGCTAAATGGATGCAAATACATCGAAAATACGCTCAAGAGGCAAGGAGGAGTGCACCGGGCTATAGCCGAGCGCCAGAGCCCAAACGCCTGACCCTGCCTGGCGTTAGCCAGGCATTAGAGCTGAAACGCCTGACCCTTCCAGGCGTTAGCCAGGCGTTAGAGCTGAAACGCCTGGCGCTAGCCAGGCGCCAGGGCCCAAACGCTAGGCCCCTGTTCCGGCTAAATTCGAGTTTTGAAGAGTTCAAGTGTCTCCCGGTTGGAATAGAAGTCTACTACATGTTTAGGGTTTGTCCTAAACATATAAATAGACCCGAAAACACAACTTGAAAGGGGGATTCGAGGGGATTCGAAGAGAGGAAATCATCAAAGTGAAGAAAAACCTGTGGATTACTACTCAACAAAGCAAAAACATTGATTTTTATCTCCTTAGTTCATTACTCTATAATTCAATTATGCAAGTTATTTTAGATTTGATATTTATGAATATGAGTAGATAACTTTCTTAATCTAGGGTTTTGGTGGAACCCGTTGGGGGACCAACTTATGGTGATATTAATATAGTTTGGTTGATTGTTCATCTCTATTTGTTCAACTACGTTCTT
>ML402805.1:66139-81884 GCA_005239525.1 Nicotiana knightiana
GAGTATAGACGAAAGTCATAACCGAGGGTTTAGAGGTTGGATTAGAGATAACGATACCTCGGGTGCAATCTAAAGTGAACTGTAATGCAATCTAGCTAGCGTAACTTGAGAGAGTGCGTCTAGTAAATTATCATAATTACTTTAGAGAGATTTATGGTAGATAGAGTTTTCATAATTGATAGAGACAACTACTCAAACTATAAGAAGTATCCGAGAAGTAAGTTCACCAACGGGGGAAACCATAACCTTAGACCTTTATTATCATTATTTACAACATATTGTTAGGTAATTGTTAGTTATTATTATTGTCGGTAGAATTAGTAAAACATCACCAATTTATATTAAAAAGTCTTGAGAGAATTGATTGAGTAAAAGTTGTGTATTCTAAAGACTTGATGAATACGTAAATTCCTTGAGGGATCGACTCTAGGCATAATACCCCGGATTATATTTGCAACGCCCGTTTAGTCTTTTATTAGACATAGTTGAGCGTGATCAGATGCCTTCGCAAATTTTTCTTATATTTCACCATTTTTGAAGACGGGTTTGGAGCTTTTTGAGGGATTTTGAAGAGGGGTTCAAGGGAAACACATTGAGGTAACATTTTTTAACCTAATACTCGATTCTATGTTTATATTTGACTGATTAATCATGAAATTTGTGGGATTTAATGGTGTAATTGAGGGGTTAGGGCTTGGAAACTTGAGACTTTGATTTAAGTATTTGAGGGGTCATTTGCCGTAGGATTTTGATGTATTTGGTATGTATGAACTCGTGGGAGTGTAAGGGTTCTAGTTTTGTGATTTGTGGCGAGTTCCGAGATGTGGGCTCCGGGGCCGGGTTTGGCCGAATTCGGGATTTTTGATGTAATTTGATAATTTTGATGTGGGCTTCGCTCCTTTATCATATACTAATGATATAGTCTTGATTTTGGCTAGATTCAAGGCGATTTTTGGACGAGTCGAGCAGCAAGGGCATTGCGGAGTAGAGTTTTGGCTGGATTGAGGTAAGTAATGCTTCTAATCTTGGTTCTAAGGGTTCGAAACCCCGAGCTACGTGTTACGTGATTAGAATTGGGTGATGCACATGCCAAGTGAGGGGCGTGCACCGTGTGATTCGTGACCTGGTTCATGCCATGGCACCATTATTGGTTATCTCTTGTTGATATTTCTACTTCTATCAATGTGAGTGAGGTGAAAATTTGGGAAATCTGCTAAATATTGTGTTAAGGCTTCACGCCGATGTTGTTGAAACCCGAGTGGTCATCTTAAATGCAAGAATGCTAGAAATCATGTTAGATATTATTAAGGCTTCACGCCGATGTTGTTGGGACCCGAATGGTCTCTTATTGATGTCATCTCACGTGTTTCATTAATATTATATTCTCATTACTATCAGTTTATACCATATCATGTCTCAGTCTCGGTAATTGTTGATTTTGCACATTTTATCGTTGATTCGGGCTAGTTCATGCATTGTGAGCCCATGTGAGGGAGACTGGAGAGTGATGACTTTGTGAGGGCGAAAGCCTGATATACAGTGACAGTAAGGGATCGAGCTGCACGTCACAGCGAGATAGTGATTATGCCTTCGTTAGCTTGTTATAGCGCTTGGGCTAAGAGGATCCCCTCTGGAGTCTTTACACCCCCAGTGAGCGTAGTGATATTTGAGGGATGGATCTTCCCTGGACATGTATCTTGTCCGAAGTGATATTTCAGGGATGGATCTTCCCTGGACATGGATTTTGTCCGAAGTATTTGTGCTTGGAGATGGATCTTCTCCGCGAGGTTCGACTGGCATGTTTCCATCGGTATTGAGCGTCTACGGTCAGTGATGTGTGTACATATTTGGGATGGATATTCCCTAGGCCGTTGAGCCATATACAGTACCGAGTGGTTGTGAGGTGTATCATTATCTGGAGATGGATCTTCTCCTTAGGGCTGGATCGGCCATCCTCAGTACTGAGAGACTTCTGTATGATGTGTATATATTCTGGGAGAGATCTTCTCTGGGCTATGTGATCCATATACAGTACTAAGTGGACCAGTATTTGAGAGTGGGAGCATATTGTGCATTTCATACTGTTGATGCATTGGCATGTAGAATACATCGAGGTATATGTGTTAAACTGTTCGGAACTGTGTTTATCTTATAACTTGAGTTGTCTAGTTAACTGAAAGCATGCCTATATTTTTGTACATTTATCCTGTCATGAATATGGAGGTTTAGTCTATCACTACCTCTCATTCCACAGGTTGGGCTTGTTACTTACTGAGTTGGTGTACTCACGTTACCCCCTGCACCTTCTGTGCTGATTCAGGTGTCTGGACCGAGTGAGAGCTGGTTTATTCTCTAGGAGCACTTCGGAGATTGCAAGGTAGCTGCACAGCGTCCGCAGCCTTGTCTCTCTCCTTCCTATTAGTCATTTTGTTTATTCTCAGACTAGTTTGAAGTAAGGGAACAGTACCAGATTTTTTATCCCCTTTTTAGTTGCTCATGACTGATGACTCCGGGTTTTGGGGCTATATTTAAATGTTTTATCTACCTTTATGTGTTTTCAAATGCTAAAACGAAATATTTATGAAATATTGGTGGATATTGAATCAAACGAAAGTTTTTCTCATGTTATGCATAATGAATTGGCTAGCCTAGTAGCACGATAGGCGCCATCACGGCCGAGTTAGTTTTCGGGTCGTGACAAGTTGGTATCAGAGCCTAGGTTACATAGGACTCACCGGTCATGAGTAGGTTTAGTAGAGTCTTCCGGATCGGTACAGAGACGTTTGTACTTATCTTTGAGAGGCTACAGAACCCTTAGGAAAATCTCACATTCTTGAATTCTTGTCGTGCAAATCTGTCGATTCTGGTAACTAAATTTAAGTTGTTTCATTCTCTCACATATGGTGAGGACACGTAATACCGGTCAGGATGGTCAGCCACCAGTTGGTCCCGTGAGAGGCTGAGGCCGCAGTCGAGGCCGTGGTGGAGGGAGAGTGTAGCCCGCGCAGCAGCCGGGGCAGTACCTATGGACCCCCCAGTTATTCCAGATCAGGTCTCAGTCGTAGATGTTCTAGTGGGACCAGCTCAGGCACCAGTTGTGCCTATTGTTATTCCGAGTCTTCAGGAGACTTTGGCCCAGATTTTGACCGCATTCACCAGTCTTGCTCAGGCGGTCGTTGTTTCTACATCAGCAGCTACTTCTCAGGCTAGGGGAGGCACTCAGACCCCTGCCGCCCGTACACCCGAGCAGGTTGTTCAGGGACTTCAGACACTGGGGGCAGCTCCAGCCCAGCCGGTTGCACCTGTTCAGGATCTTGTGTTTCCCTTCATGCCAGATGACAAGCAGCGCAGGTTGGAGAGGTTTGGTAAACTTCAGCCTCCGACTTTCAGTGGTACTAAGAGCGAGGATGCCCAGGGTTTCTTAGACAAGTATCAGAGGATGCTTCGTATAGCAGGGATATTTGAGACCAGCGGGGTCTCGCTTACTACCTTCCAGTTCTCAGGAGCTGCATTTAGTTGGTGGGAGGCTTATGAGAGGCGTAGGCCCGTAGGTGCAGCTCCCTTTCTTGGCAGCACTTTTCCACTCTCTTCTTAGAGAAGTATGCCCCACACTCTCGCAGAGAGGAGCTGCGCAGGAAGTTTGAGCAGCTGCGTCAGGGTGATATGACGGTGTCGCAGAATGATATGAGGTTTTCAGAGCTTACTCGACATACTATTTGGTTGGTCCCTACAGAGAGAGATAGGATCAGGAGATTCGTGGATGGTTTCACATATCATCTTGGTATTCTTATGACCAGAGAAAGAGTGTCAGGTGCTAAGTTTGAGGAGGCGATTGATATCACCTGAGAGATTGAGTCGGTTCGCCGCCAGGAGCGAGACGTGAGGGAGGCCAAGAGGCCTCGAGGATCTGGTAGTTTTGGTGGTGTTCCTTCAGGAGGATAGTTTTAGCACGGCAGAGGCCGTCCATTGAGGAAGGCTCAGCCAGGTCACTCAGGTTATCGTGGTGGATCAGCTGGTCGTGATCCTCACAGTTCGCATCAGGGGCACCCATCATTCAGTGCTCTGCCAGCTCAGCGTTCATCTTGTGCACCATATGTTCAGGGTTCATCTATGCTTGGTTCTTCTAGTGGTTATCTTAGTGTTAGGGGTTCCCTTCAGTCCCTAGTGCCATTCTCCGAGAGGGGTTTCTTTGAGTGTGGATATGTGGGCCATATAAAGAGGTTTTGTCCCCGTCTTATGGGAGGTACTTATAAGCAGAGGATTCAACTCGCGGCTTCAGCCCCAATTACTGCACCGCCTGCCCAGGCAGCTAGAGGTGGGGGTCAGGCAGTTAAGGGTCACCCTAGAGGGGGAGGTCGATCCAGTGGTGACCAGGCCCGATTTTATGCACTTTCAGCCAGACCAGATGCGATGGCTTCTGATGTCGTGATCCCAGGTATTGTTTCAGTCTGTCACGATATGCTTCAGTTTTATTTGATTCCGATTCTTCATATTCACTCGTTCATCATATTTTGCCCATTCTCTGGATATGTCCCGTGAGTCTTTAGTTACATTTGTTCATGTGTTCGTCCTTGTGGGTGATGTTGTTGTTATGGACCGCGTGTGTCGGTCATGTGTGGTGCCTAATGGGGGTTTGGAGACCCAAGTGGATGTGTCATTTCTCAGTATGGTCAGTTTCGAGGTGGTTTGATCAGGTAGATGATGTTACCTTATGTATGACTTGATGAGGGTGTAAGTTTCAGAAGATGGTATGTGTTTTGATTTGTGGTACCTCATTGGTGGGGCGGCACTTTCCTTGTTGTTCAGCTGTGAGTATTCAAGTCTGGCCTTGTAGCACCTACAGATTGTAGTGGTACTTCCTCATGGTGTGATTGTGCATTGGAAAAGTATTAGACATTCAGGCGACAGAATTGAGATTGAATATGGTGATTAGTGTGCTTTGAGGGCTTTGAGTCTGGAAACTCGAATGAGTAGATGATTTTATCGTTTAGGACTGTAGAATCGTAGCCAAGGTTGGCCAGGGTTATTGTGTGATGTGATTCATTCATTATGGACCTTCGGAGAGTCATTGGTCTATGGTGCACGACCAGATTGATTCGGGGTTCCTTAGTAGGCCCGCGGGGATAGGTGTTTTGCACCGAGTCGGATTGATTGGCTCTGTAGTGCTATTGTGAGGGGTGTCAATTAGTGGATATTGGGTTATCTGTGCCCTGGGATAATCTAGGAGTTATCATCCCTGCTTCGGGGAGCGGTGATTCTTTGGTTTTAGGCACACATGGTGCGGTTCTGTTGTGGTCTTATAGCTGAGTTTGATTAAGGTAAAGTAGATGAGTATCGTAGGGTTTGGACGTATGGGGTGTGTTCTTTCAGATTCATGTGGCATGGTAGCATCCAATTTCCCGTGGTTATGGTAATGCACTTTGAGTACTTGATATCGATTTCGTGTGGCTTTTGATTTTTAGCAAGACTAAATGAGGGGTATAATATGGACCAGTATTCGGATTGGGTTCGCGTAATTCAACGAGGTATGTTAAATAGGATCCTTGTGTGTAGGATTCGTGTGTATTGGTTCTATGGTGTGTGAGGAGTCCCTAGCATAGCGTTGGGGTGTTACCCGTTGATATTGCGGGATGGTTTTCGTGTCTGGTGTCTTTTTTCATGTTTGGGTACATTTGGGAGGTTGTTTATTAGTGCATGGACTGCATGGTTTATGGCTTTAAGCGGTATTGATGTGTCATGTTACTAGATCGATTGTGACGGATGAGATGAGGTCATCGAACCTAGAATGGGTGTTATTGGATCTGGCTGCGGCATATTTGGGAGGATATTGGCGCTGATCGGTTTAGAAGTTTTGTTGTATTTCCTTTCGAAGGGAGGGAGTTCCATCACCTTTTGATACGACGAATGGTTATGGGTTTCTACTTGTTTCGCTCATCCTGGGCAGTATATTAAGGTGTTATCACGGGTCTCTGTTTGATGACAGGTTTATTACCGGCATTTGGGTGGCTTGGGCGTTTGTTGTGATTTGAGCTTATCGTTATGAGTGTTCGAGATAGGTGAGATATCATGTGATTTTGACTTGAATTATGATTTTGGTTGGATACAGCATGTTCAGACATATATAGTGTGTGGAGGAGTGATTCTGATCTTGTAGATAAGTTCTGGCGTGGAATTTGGATTCTAAGGCATAGGAATGGGTTGGATGGAGAGGCATTCGAATGTGTTGTGTTATTAGATCTATGTGTGGTAGGGTAACGTGGGATCACCCCCGTGTATGAGCATGGTAAGGTTATTCGGCGGTTTAATCACTTTTGGAACAACTCTTGGCAAGTTCGAGGACGAACGTTTGTTTAAAAGGAGGAGAATGTAATGACCCGACCGGTCGTTCTGAGTGTTTAGCCCGTTTCCCCCATTTCTGCTTCATTGCTTGTGTGGTTCATCTCTTTTGTGTGGTGTTGGGTTGGTTGGCTCGGGTTCAGAGTGATTGTGGAGAGAGATGAGACACTTAGTCTCTTAGCGTGGTTTAATAGCTGGAAAAGTCAGCCGGAAGTTGACTTATAGGTATATGATCTCGAAATGGGGTTTTTATGGTTCATATGGTTTCTTTAGGTGATTTGGGACTTACAAGTGTATTCAAAAATGCTATTTGGAGGTATGTGGTAGAATTAGGCTTGAATTGGCGAAATAGGATTTTTGGCGATTTTCGGTCGGCAGTGGAAAATTAGCTATCGGGGTCAGAATCGAATTCCAGGAGTTGGAACGGGTTCTTAGTGTCATTTGGGAGGTGTGTGCAAAATTTCATGTCATTCGGATGAGTTTGGTCAGATTCGGCATCGTTGGCAAATTCCGGAAGTTTAGAAATCCTTAGGCATGAATTTCGAGTAAATTGGGTGATTTGATGTTGGTTTGAGTGTTTCGAAGGTTCGAATAAGTTGGAATAATCATATATAACGTGTGGGTATCATTGGTTGAGGTCCCGAGGGCCTCGGGATTTATTTCGGATGGTTATCAGAGGTTTGGACTTGGGAAATGCAGCAAAGCTGCTGCTGGTACCAGTTTAGTGGTGTGGTCACATATGCGCATTGGGAGCTGCAGGTGCGGTGGGCCATGCGCAGATGCGGAAAGAGGAAGATTGGCCTGGGAGCATAGATGCGGTATTTTGGTCGCACCTGCGATCCCGCAGGTGTGAGGTGAGGGCCGCAGATGCGGAAGTCAGAATTTAAGTAATGGTCGCAGGTGCGGGTCCGCAGGTGCATTAGTCACTGGGCAGAAAGTATAAAAGGACGCCTTCACGAATGTTTCTTATATTTCACCACTTTTGAAGATGGGTTTGGAGCTGTTTGAGGGATTTTGAAGAGGGATTCAAGGGAAACACATTGAGGTAACGTTTTTTAACCTAATACTCGATTTTATGTTGATATTTGACTGGTTAATCATGAAATTTGTGGGATTTAATGGTTTAATTGAGGGGTTAGTGCTTGGAAACTTAAGAGTTTGTTTTAAGGATTTGAGGGGCCATTTGCCCTCGGATTTTGATGTATTTGGTATGTATGGACTCGTCGGAGTGTAAGGGTTCTAGTTTTGTGATTTGTGTCGAGTTTCGAGACGTGGGCCCGGGGGGCGGGTTTGGCCGAATTTGGGATTTGTGATATAATTTGATAATTTTGACATGGGCTTCGCTCCTTTAGCATATACTAATGATATAGTGCTGATATTGGTTAGATTCGGGGCGATTTGTTGCCGAGTCGAGCAGAAAGGGCATTGCGGAGTAGAGTTTTGTCTTGATTGAGGTAAGTAACGCTTCCAACCTTGGTTCTGAGGGTTCGAAACCCCGAGCTACGTGTTACGTGATTAGAATTGGGTGACTCAAATGCCAAGTGACGGGTGTGCGGGCATGGACCGTATGATTTGTGACCTGGTTCATACCATGGCACCGTTATTGGTTCGCTCTTATTGATATCTATGCTTCTGTCAATGTGACTGACGTGAACATTCGGGAAATCATGCTAAATACTGTGTTAAGGCTTCACGCCGATACTGTTGAGACCCGAATGGTCGTCTTTAATGCGAACATGCTAGAAATCATGCTAGATATTATGTTAATGCTTCACGCCGATATTGTTGGGAACCGAGTGGTCGCTTATTGATGTCATCTCATGTGCTTCATTGATATTATATTCTCAGTCCTGTCATTTCATACCATATCATGTCTCAGTCTCTGTAATTGTTGATTTTGCATATTTTATCATTGATGCGGGCTAGTTCATGTATTGTGAGCCCATGAGAGCGAGACTGGAGAGTGATGACCGAGTGAGGACGAGAGCATGATATGCAGTGACAATATGAGATCGAGGTGCACGCCGCAGTGAGATATTGATTATGCATTTGTTGACTTGTTATAGCGCTTGGGCTAAGAGGAGCCCCTCCGGAGTCTTTACACCCCCAATGAGCGCAGTGATATTTGAGGGATGGATCTTCCCTGGACATGGATCTTGTCCGAAGTGATATTTGAGGGAAGGATCTTCCCTGGACATGGATCTTGTCCGAAGTGTTTGTGCTTGGGGATGGATCTTCTCCACGAGGCTGGATTGGCCTGTTTCCATCAGTACTGAGCGACTGAGGTCAGTGATGTGTGTACGTATTTAGGATGGATCTTCCCTAGGCCGTGAGCCATATACTGTACCGAGTGGTTGGGAGGTGTATCGTTATCTAGAGATGGATCTTCTCTTTAGGGCTGGATCGTCCATCCTCATTACTGAGAGACATCTATATGATGTGTATATATTCTGGGAGAGATCTTCCCAGGGCTATGTGAGCCATATACAGTACTGAGTGGACGAGTATTTCAGAGTGGGGACATATTGTGCATTTCATACTGCTGTTGCATTGGAATGTAGAATACATCGAGGTATATGTGTTAAACTGTTCGGAACTGTGTTTATCTTATCACTTGAGTTGTCTAGTTAACTGAAAGCATGCCTAATTTTTTGTACATTTATCCTTTATACGCTCAAATTACACCTTAAAATAGTGTAAGGGATCGATGTCAAATATAGTAATCCAACAAGGTTGGGGTCGAATGGCACAGAGAACAATATGGAGGCGATTAGGAATGCAAGAGAATTATCACTTATCGCGCAATCCCAAACAAACAAGATTTTGGTTTTGAAAGTTGTTTATAACTAAATGCGAAAATATAAATTAACCCAGAAAGCAAGTAAAATGATCAATGGCAACAAGTATGAATGCTTCGGAATTACACTCAATAAAGATCCAATGTATTCCACGATTTTACAAATATGAGCGAGTTTATGTTAATCAGCCATGGATAATAATTCTTAATTAGTTTTTCCCAAAGACTAACAAGACTTCCTAATTAAATAATTCCTAACCCAACTAAGAGATTAAGCACACACGGATATGGCTACAAGTAGTTCAATCCTATCCCTAGGTAGAATCTATAAATTGAGGATTAAAGCCTCAAGTTCTTGTTAATTAATATTTCCCAATCCCAAATTATCTTTTCCAAAATTAATTCGGAGTTAATGAGCGAGTCCTAGGGTTAGCTAATCCCTTTGGAAACATTAAAGAACAAGAATAATTAAAGAAACAATAACTCACTTCATAAATATAATAAAATCAATTCAATACACAAGCACAACAAGGTATTTATTCCACACTTTAAATATGTAAATTTCCATAAACAAGATTCAAGTGTTGGAAATAAATACTACACACTTAAATATACAATACAAAGCAAGGAAATGAAGAAACAAACATAAATGGGTAAGAAAACCTTAACCACAAGAGTAAAATCTTCAAATCTCAAGTGTGAGTGCAAACCCTAGCTTCAAGACTTGTTCTTCTCTCCCCAAAATTATATTTACAAAGCCAAAGATATGCCAAAGATGTATGCTAGGTTGAGTATATGAGAGTGGGGAATGAGAAATGTGATTTTACATATTTTCCCAGGTTTGATGCCCGTTGAACGCACCTGCGGAAGAATCTTCGCAGGTGCGGTTCCGCAGGAGCGAAAATCCACTCGTAGGCGCGGTTCTGGATGGCTTGACCAATTTCCGCAGGTGCAGATAAATGGTCGCACCTCCTGTTCCGCAGGTGCGTGAAATGCATCGCAGGTGCAAGTTTGTGTGGCTGTGCCTTCCTTCGCAGGTGCGTTGAGTCCTCCGCAGGTGCGATCTCGCACCAGCGGCCTAGAGTACGCAGATGCGGAATCACTGAAGCGTTTTGTGCACTTTTCACCACTTTTGTTCAACTTCATTCCAATTCAACACCAACCACTTTATGGCATCATTTCTCTGAAAATTGAGCAATTACACACTAATAACAACCTCAAGTTATCATTGAACGATACAAAATCTAACGAAAAGAGGCCAAAATGAGCGGTAAAATCACCACTCATCAACACCCCAACTTAGAGCTTTTGCTTGTCCTCAAGCAAATCAAAACTAATAACTCAATGAGGTTCTACTATTTCAAACACAAGTTGCAATGCTCTTATTCACAAGTCACATTTTCCAACTAAGCATTATACTTATGGATTTGGTTGGTACTAATAATTAGGTTCAATTATGCATCTTACTTGAATAACTCCCTCATTTACAAAAAACTTCAAGAAGTGCACGGAAGTTTCAAAAATAAGCAAGTGACAAGAAAAAGCCTCAAGAAGTGACTCAACAACACTAGTCTACTACAAATGCTCAACTTGTTCATTTTTATTATTATTATATCAATTTCACCATTCAATCCGAATTCATGTGCCCTCACAAGAAAGAAAGAAAAAGTCCCAACTCACAATATTTACAAAGACAACAACAAGGAACATATTTACAAAGACACTCACACTCACAAAGACTTCAAGTGTTACAACCAATCATACCATAGGCTTGCCCTTATTTTGATTCATCGCATATTCAAAAATATTCGGTTGGAGATCCCATAAGGGATTTTTAAGCTTGTAATGTAGGTTTAGAGAAGGGTAGGATACACATTTGGGAAAATGACTACACCCTCCTTGAACACTACTCACATTTTCCTTTCTTGTTGCACTTTGTTTCTCTTCAAACCACATAGCCTTGTTTGCATCTGGTTACCAACATAGAACCACTTTAAGCACCTCGCTACATTTCTTCAAAGCTCCCATATTTATTTACATATACACATTTATTTTTCTCTTCCTTTTTTGTATTTTTATTTTGGAGCTTGAATAATTTCAAAAGAATCTTTTGAGGCATATCTTTTGCACTCAATGTACAACCTTACTAATTTCCACTTTGACATTATACCCCCAACTTAGGCTTTTTGCCTCATTCTCAATATTCAAGGAGGGAGGGTTCAAAAGAGGAATTATTTTTCAAAAGGGAAAAGTTTGTACTGAAGTGACCAAAGACAAAGTTCAAAGCTCAAATGGGGTAATTAGTGATAATATATACAATGGTGGCTCAAAAGGCTAACAGGGTTTTCGAATAACACAAAGAATGCCTAAGGTCATTTCTCCAACCAAACATAATTATCATTAGCATTGAAAGACCAATCGGGCAAGTTCTAGATGATGGACGCAAGCACAAGAATTATTTGTACAAACACTAACACACATGGCACATGAATTAATCAAGATGGATCAATTTCTTTTTTTTTTAGGAGTTTAGAGCAATATTTTCGAACTAGTGTGTAAAGAGTCACTAAAAGAGCCAAGAATTTATCACAAAAATTATCCATCACCATGCAACTTACTTGTTTTCATTCAAAATCAAATTCGGAGGGGTATTCTTAGATCACATTTCACATACAAAGACTAATTTCTTTAGTACCAAATAATCCAAAAGTCTCTTCCTAGAAACATAAGACTAATTCCCTTAAGAAAGTTGTCACACCATCTATCATAGGGACAAGTCACCCGGTTCACTTCAAAAAGGTGTTCCTTGGGAAAGAACCGTAGCATGAAGAAAACCCAAGGAAATATTGTTACGGAAAATAAAATAACTACTCAAAATAAAACTACAAAGCTAAAAAATAAAACCAACTACTAAAGAAAATAAACCAATCACCCCGAGCTTAGCAAAAATCAGATATACTCCACACAAAGCCCGGCAAAGGCACATAATATCCATAAATAACAAAGAAGCCCGGCAAGGGCACATAACAATGTCATAAACAAATGTCATAAACTGAGTCATAGATATATAAAATGTACAAAAGCCGTTTGTGTCATTTTTTGACTTGGGCTTTGCTTTTGGCCACTAATCTGTACTCAAGACTTCCATATTAGTGTACCAAACTTTGTTCTAACTTCATTAACTCTAAAATTATGGTATTAGGCACCCAATTTTCACCTATACAATATCCCGAACACTTTGCAAGTGTATAAAGTTTTCTCCCTCTTCACATGAATGGGGTTCACAATAACCCAACACTGAACTAGCACACACTCCCTACTCTCACCCAAATCCTCAATCTAAATCTAACCTAGTTCTCAAGGTAACAAGACAAAATAAGAAAAAAGAAAATGACCATGGACTGTCCACGGCCATTGAAGGCCCGAACACACAAATACATAATAAGACAAACAAAAAGAGAGGAAGAGAGGGGTGAGGGGTAGAGATTACCTGGGTTCTTGCGATTTGTAGCGAGTGAGAGTTAAGAGGAAGTGAGGAATTTTTTTTTTTTCTATTCTTTGAAGTTTAGGGCGTAGAGGGTAAAGAAAACTGACCTGGGGAGTGGGATTTGGGAAATTACCTGGGTGACTTTCGCACCTACGGAAATATATCCGCACCTGCGGTTACACACGTGTGAAAAATGAATCGCTCCTGCGACGAAAACCTCACTTGCGGCAAGGCGGCCGCTTCTGCAAGACCGCATGATGCGTGGCTAGAATTCATGGTTTAACATGTTATATGCCTTACATTTTATGTGCGTTAATGATAGGAATACATTTTTTATGTGTATAATGGATTCTATTTCATGTGTAGGTGAATTGGAGATGGAAACCGAGCTAAATGGATGCAAATACATCGAAAATACGCTCAAGAGGCGAGGAGGAGTGCACCGGGCTATAGCTAGGCGCCAAAGCCCAAACGACTGAACCTGCCTGGCGTTAGCCAAGCGTTAGAGCTGAAACGCCTAACCCTGCCTGGCGTTAGCCAGGCATTAGAACTGAAACGTCTGCCTTAGCCTGGCGTTAGCCTTGTGCCAGGGCCCAAACGTCAGGCGCCTGTTCCAGTTAAATTCGATTTTTGAAGAGTTTAAGTGTTTCCCAGTTGGAATAGAAGTCTCCTACATGTTTAGGGTTTGTCCTAAACATATAAATAGACCCGAAAACACAACTTGAAGGGAGATTCAAGAGGATTCGAAGAGAAGAAGCCATTGAACTGAAGAAAAACGTGTGGATTACTACTCAGTGAAGCAAACATTGATTTTTATAGATTTTAATTATTATTTTGTAGTTCAATTATGCAAGTTATTTTAGAATTTATTCTTATGAATATGAGTAGCTAAGTNAGCTGTGCCTATTTAGTAGTTCATCGAGGACTGGTGAAGTAGTTGAACCCTTATCAGACCCCGAGAAAGTTTTCAAGGCCATAAACCGGACCAACCGGAAAAACAAACATCAACCACAAATTGAACAAATTGAAACAGACATGGAAAATGCACACAACCGGAACAATCATGGGGATGACGTGGTAGACGCAGTCGCTCAAATAGGGGCAGAGGCTCCCTTATATGACTGGGCACAACCCACAGCTGAGAATTTGGTCACCGCAATACTGGTCCCTCATATTCAGGCCGAGTCCTTCCAGATAACAAATAACATGTTGCACCTATTGCAGAACAAAGGTCTATTCTCAAGATCATACATCGAAGACCCCCAGCAGTATTTGACAAACTTCCTATCAATTTGCAAAACTCAGAGGCAGCCAAACGTCACCCAGGAGGCAATAAAACTATTGTTATTTCCATTCTCAGTGACTGGAGCTGCCCAGACTTGGCTAAACTCACTCCCCATCAATTCCATTACCACATGGGAGGAGTTAGTTAAACAGTTCGTGAACAAGTTTCATCCACCCAACAAGACTGCTCAACAAATTGATGAAATCTTGAGCTTCAGACAGAAACCAGTTGAAACACTGCAAGAGACATGGGAACGATTTAAGGGGATGCTGGTTATCTGTCCACATCATGGTATTCCAGAGCAAATGTTGGGGCATCGTTTTTCTATGGGTTTGGCTGATACTATTAAAGCAAATGTTGATGCTTCGGCTGGTGGAGCATTCTTGAGCAAAACGTGGAGAGAAAGTCAAATATTACTTTATAAGATGGCACAGAATTCAGGATGGACAACAAGGAATGCACCTATTATTCCTGTAGTTCATTCAGTGCCATTTGATCCATCTAATACTATTGTAGAGAAGGTGGCCACCTTGATAACACAGATGAGTATACTTACTAAGAAGGTGGAAGAATCAGGACAAAAGCAGCAGGTACACATCGTAGACACAACCAATGGGGGCTTATGCACATCTTGCATTAGTCAACCACTTGGTAATCTCTGGAATGCAGAATGTCATCACCCTCCTTATCCAGAAAATATGAATTATGTGGCGAATTATGGAAGCCAGAGACAAGGGGGACAGAACTGAGGTCAGCAAGTTCAACCATATAGACCACCCTACCAACAGCAGAATAATGGAAATATGGTTGTCAGGGAACAACAAGGTAATGCAGCACCGTATCAGAGGCCACAAGGGTATAACCATCAGAATCAACAACAAGCACACTACCCTCATCAGCATCAACAGGGGGGAAAGCAAGAAGATGGGTTTTCCAGGTTAGAAGCTATGATGCAGCAGGTTATTGAGTCAAATGCCAAAATCAGTGAGAGAGTAGATATACATGATGGAGCTATTAAAAATATTGAAGTACAGTTGGGCCAGATATCTATGGCAGTGAACAATCATCCTCCTGGAACTTTACCTGCAGATACTCAGGTAAATCCTATGGACCAGGGCCCAAGGCAGCTGATGGCAGTGACTCTCCGCAGTGGGAGAAACTTAAACTTAGAAGGGAGAGAGATCGTGAAAGCATACAGGCCGAGACACTGGTACCCATGCCGATTGAACTTGATGAGTCGACAAACTTGACCAAGGTAATAGTGCAATCTACTGAAGGAAAACCCAGTGCACAGAGTGAGACTAAAAAAGAAGTGGAGATGGCCCAGAAACCGGTAGTTGAGGTGGTGGCTGAGAAAGAAAAGTCCCAAATCACTGGGAAAAAGAGACCGCCAGCTCCATTCCCTCAGAGGCTAGCCAAATACCAAAAGGATGAACAGTACAAAAAGTTTTTGGGCATGTTAAAGCAAATACAGGTAAATATCGCATTGATTGATGCGTTAAAGGAAATGCCTGGTTACGCTAAAATGATGAAGGACTTGATGTCTAGAAAAGTTGACTTCCAAGATCTGGCTACTGTCACCCTTACTCAGACTTGTAGTGNGTTGTCTGACCCAGGGAGTTTTACAATTCCTTGTACCATTGGCAATTTACCTTTCACCAAAGCTCTATGTGACTTGGGGGCCAGCATTCATCTGATGGTGCTGGCCATATATAAAATACTGGGGATTGGTAGAGCCAGGCCCACCTCCATGCTGATGTAACTTGCTGATAGGACAGTGAAGAGACCGTCGGGTATTCTGGATGATGTATTGGTGTAAGTGGGGAAGTTTGTATTTCCT